>JAHZMY010000620.1:0-27665 GCA_027743915.1 Seira sanloemensis
AGTTAGCACACGGAATCAACTAGTCTTCTCCACAACGGTAATTTCAAAATGATTGGGAATACATATACGGAAGATGATATTGAATACATATGTGCAAAGTATCCTTGCTCAGTTGAACCTTTTCAACTTGCTCTCGCTAATATGAAAGGTTCGTACATTGTTCGTTGAAGTGATTTGGGTTAAAGTCTCAAATAAAATTAATTTTGTCATCACAATTTTAATTGACGCATGATGATGTAATTCTTTTGCTGTACAGAAACCAATTCATCCAGATTGAAAAATACATGCCCATATGCAATGTACGTATTTATGTGGAAAAGGTCTCCTGACGGAGAAGAATCACGATTTTTTTATGATTTTCTGTTTTATTATTTACCATCGCGATGATATTCCAAATTCAACATTTTCATCATAAATGCGAATTCCTTATAATTACATCAAAAGATTTACAAGACTTTTTTTTATCAATTTACACTCATTATTTTATGTACGCATATAGTTTTTTTATCCTACGCTTAAATTTGTATAACTTGCGCGGAAGCATAAAATTGACATGCATAATAATCTTTTTCCTTTGAAATAAGATCCAATCGTAATATTCAGAGAAATCATGAGAGACTGTCCTTTCGTAACTAAAACTAAACTCGTTCCGTCAAACCTTTATTTCTTTCTGGAACTCAGTATGTAGAGGAATGTTGTAGTAAAAGCTCATCCTGTGATTAAGTCAACGCAAAAGAAGTAGTTGGTGCTCCATCTTCTCAAAACAATTGTGACAATTTGGCTTCGTTAGATTTTTAGAGCAAGTTGAATATTTCCCTTAGCTAAAAATATGTATCATCACAAGTAAAAACTACTTTATGTATGTACATTGATTTGAGTACGTGGCCGCTTCTGAGACAGGATTGATTGTGCAGAGAATACATCATTTTTGCGCAGTTGGAACTCCAAAATTAAATTAAGTAGGATAATATGTATAAAGTATGTTGTATTGTTACATTACTTGAACCTCAAGTCAAGACCTCCGCCACAAATCCATTACAAAACCGTTGCAACAACTACTACTCAAAAAATGGAAGATTGCACTATTCGGAAGATATACATACACATACATACAGCGACGCGATGACCTCAAAAAATTTAAATCTGTAATTATTCCAACTGTAACAAATATATGTACCTAGGTCAACATTATTAACATAAGGTGTGTGACAATTTATTCTCTTTCAAAGATACATTACGTAAGCAAAACCGTTGAAAATGTTAATTATGTGGTTGATTTCCCTTCTTGTGATTTAGGCAAACATTTCTGCAATGACAGGGTGTAGTCAGTCTTGAAAACGAAAAACTGTTTTCTCCTCCGGGAAAGAATAATTGGTTATACTGCCCATCCCAGACTCTGCGGTCAACAACGAGTAGCGAGGTCGAGAGAAAGGCGAAAGCGCGATTTTTTTTCAATTGTCAGCGCGAGTAGTAATAAATAGTACTTTGATTACCTAAAAAGTGATGGCTACGTTGCTAGTCAAAGTTCTAGAGCTACGAGAGTTTGTGAGTTGCCTACGAGTAAAACGGTGCTTCACTACGCATGATGCACTAGCACTTTTTGAAATTCTCCCTTGCATTTCAAGGATTAAATATGAAGAGTGCATTTCCATCTTTTAAAATTACACCAAGGCCTAAAGCTTAAAGTAATTATTGTATGTAGCGCTAGCGCTAAAACTACAGTTATGTACAATTAGTGCTAACTTCAACATGTACAGAATTATTTTAACTTTCAATGCACTTTCGAGTCAATAAATAACACACTTTAACGTTTTTTAGCTAGATAATAATAATAATAGTAATATCGTTATGCTATAAATGTTTGCTGTATGTATAGCTGTAGCTACGGTTTCCTGATCTTGTCCTACATTTCCCCTAAAACCTTTTCGTCTAAATAATTTTGACTAAAAAAATTTAAAATGTTTTAGATACGATAATGATGATGATTTTTTTTTGTTTCTGAGTTTTAAATTTGTTTTAGTCTTGTTTTCCTTAAGTGAAATCATTTCAAAAACATGAAGTAGTAGTGTCCGTTTAAGTGACTGAGGAAAGTTGAAATAATTAGTTGGAAAGTATGTTGTAGTTTTCTTTTACTCCATGTTGCATAAAAATGGAAAAAACTGTACGCTCGTAAAATTCCTTTTAGTGTGACTTTCTCTATTGTCTTTCTAAAAGAAGTTCAGAATGTTTCTTAGTTTCTCGATTTAAGATAATATGTTTTCCAGAAAAATCAAATTCTATTAAATCAAATTGTAAAAATATCGTTTCTGTGATTTTTTTTGACGTGACACTGCAACTTTTGCAGCTTTTTAAAAATTTAGTCGAGTCGAGGAAAACATGGCTGAAGCGAATACTGTCACCGTTCCTCTGGGAAAAAATCCACTTTGAATCTGCTCTCCCGATTTAATGCGATCATACTTTATGATCAGCGGCTTGATTATCCTGGCTATAAATTCACATTTAACTTTATAATTTTTTTTTTGAAATCTTAAAATCGCTCCAAATTCTTATTCCAAGTAGATGTCCTCGATGGGATACGCCGTTTCAATAAACTTTTGGTAGAAACGTTGGAATGCTCGTCTGCAACAACAAAGTGTGGAACACATTAATGCCATGATGACTGCACGAATTGAATAATTAGAAAACTACATTGGCATTATGCAATGTGATATTTTTTGTTTTGTCTCTCACCCGACAGCCTCAGCGACAGGTCTCGCCGACTCCTCCGACATGAACACATGACACGCAAACCTATTCAGAGTTGGGTGCTTCGTCACAAATCCAAAGTAGCGGTGATCGTTCGGATGAAATCCGCAGAATGATACGTTTTTCAGTGCGTAGAAGTAGTCATGGCATGGCACATGATTCGCCTACAATCCATCCGAACCAAAAAGAGTACCAACTAGTAAGTAAGAGCTACCGCCACAAACTATAACTTTTCCAAGATAATGAGATACAATTAAACTACAAACCGATAGTTTTCCTTTGTCTAGCATTCGAATGCCTTGGTCCGAAATTTCGAGGATGCAGGGTCGCGTATGCGTCGCCACGTAGCCCTCATGGCTCGATATGATTCCCGAAGTTGAAGGAGACCCGGGGGAGTACGATTCTGCAAACAAAATATTTAATATCCAATTTAATTTACCTATTTGTATTTTCCCAATCAGTCACGATGAGCTCACCATTGATTGAAGGAATGAGTGGAGAGTACGATTTTCCGTCGTCCGAATGAATTGTGGAATGACCAGAGTCTAAACTAGGAATACATCTCCGAGTCTGGCGAACTTTCGTCGTCTGTAGGGAGCACAGTTGATAGTATTTCAGTAGGAATTAAAAAGATTAACTATTACCAGGTATTCCGAAAGTTTACCCATTGGAGCGCCATTGCTTAATTTCAAAATGAAGATAGGTCGACTGGAGCTAGAACTACAGTTGCCTTCCGTGGATGAGACAGGCACGTAACTGTGATGCTGCTTATAACTGGTGCTCGTACTGCATTGCAGCGCACCCCCGCCAGACCCCACGCTGCTGTAAGGATGCTTCTCCGCCTCGGACATTTCCTGCGCGAGGGACACCTGGCGAATCTCCTCTTTCCCTGAGATATCAGAAAGACCAGAAATGATGTAAATAGACTGGAGCACCAATCTTTAATTGAGTAGGTATTTAGTATATTGACTGAAGGCTCACATCGCCGGGAGGGCGTTTTGGGAATTTCTGGTAATTTTCTCCGCTTCCTTTTAACAATCGGACTGTCCCTCTCGTCTCTTTCTGAGAGGACGAGCTGTAAATCCCCTGAAAAAGGCTCCCGAATTGCGTCCGCCCCTGTGCCATCCTCAGACGAGTCAATCTTCACTTGTGACTGGTTCGTATCTTGCAAAGTCTTGTCTCCAAGCGAGCACTTTTTTTCGTTGTTTCCATTTGGCGACTCATCCTCCAAATCGATACTGTGTACGAGCCTGTGGGAATTTCCAGTTTCATAAAATATATACAGCTCACATTAATGCTGACCACATTTTGCACGCAACATTTAAAAATATTTAAAGGTGAAGGGCAAGTTGGTGACATTTGCAAGGAGAAAAAGAACAACTTACGTGTAGCAGTCCGCAGGAGCCTTAATGTATTGCGGCAGACGATCAAAATATTTTCGAAACTCTTCAAACTCACTATCAGCCATGATTTCACGAAAAGAAAGTCTAGACTTAATAGAGAGAAAGAGAGTAATTATAGTGCTAAAAGAAAAAAACTAATCTGTCATAAAACGCAAGTTCAGATCACATCTTCTGGAAACAAATTCAGCACGTATTGATTTTCTTTCTTTCTCTCTCTCTCCTCCTCTGGAGAAAGTACATAATCCCAGTTTTCACGCTCTCGCAACACTGCTGAGAAGAGCCCACACGAGCATAGGCACTAAGGCACCCATCCACTACATATTGCTTATATCCGAAAGTGGAAAGGGAAAATATGAATGTTCCCGTTTTCAATTCTGCAACAGTATAAAGGTCGCTATAGTGATATTGATGAAGCATATCCCCGAACTTTTTCTTTCTTGTGAGGTATCGAATAGCGTAAACCAAGTTGGGGAGAGAGAGAGAGAGAGAGAGAGAGAGAGTGATCATGATCATCGTGCTTTCTCTCATTTCTCGTCAGAGCAGGACAAGCAGAGCCAGTCGCTAGAAAAGCTCAGCTTTCCTTTTCGTTACCTTAACCACTCGACTCCAGAGCTCACGGAGGACGTATTACACACACCCAGAAAAAATTACCAGGACTTTGGCTCCATCCGTAAACGACGCATATACATATATACGCAACCATCTACAGACAACAAATGCAGAGGAGGATCACGGCACGGGAGTAGCGAAAAAAAAGTTTCACATTCACAAAAGTTGGCGTGCCCACACAAGGGAGCTCCAACTGGAGACTATAATATTAGTTACACTTGGTCTATATTCTGCAGTGACGATGACGATGGCGATAGAAAGAGAGAATAAAGGCCACGGAAGAAAAGTTGGGTTTCACTGCAACAATCTACTCGAGAGAAAGGAGTGAGTTCATTTTGGCCACATTTTCGTTTCCAGAGATCGAGAAAGGAACAAGGAGAAAAAAAATACTTCGTCAATTTTTTAGGCTTGATGGTCTTCCATGTAAGTGAGTACATGTTTTAGATGGGGAGAAGGATAAAGTTTTGGAAATAATAATAAAGGGAAGATGAGTATAAAGGAATATCATCGTCGTGCCTTTTTCTCATCAGGACGGAGAAGGAAAATTGAATGGGAGTCCCAGCCCAATGAAAGAGAAAAAAGTAGAATCTTTTATTCAACTGGGGAGAAATTAGTTTTCTTGGGGGAGATAGGAACAAAGTGAAAATGTCAACTTTCATATTTTAGTGGAGTAAATTTGTATACATGGTCATAAGTATGTGAATAAAGGAACATTATAGTATTTACACGCCATGTGCAATTCCAATTCATGTCTTTTTAGGTCGTAAAGAAAATGACTCGGATGTGCTTAAATTATTAATGTCCAGAGAAAGAAGCAATCATATTTTTGTACATGCAGAAAATTTCCGTTTATTTTTCCAACCTTTATTGTAGATACTTATAGACTACACACAATTATAAAAGAATAAATGACAAAAAATTCGTTTGGAAGTTCAAAGAGGATATGAGGTTCCCATGTTGCAGTGACAGTCATCGTTTCCATGAGATCAGGAATTGTTATACATAAACATACAGAGACTTTACCTTTTGCCACGTTGATAATAGTATGTAAACTGTAGTTAACGGGGAGCGTAGTATTTTTATATAACATGAAAACCCTGCAGCAGCATCATCATCAAGTACAGAAACACACTTGGAATACGAGTACATATCTATTATTCTAACATTTAGTTGCAATTACAAACGTGGTAAATATCTCTCTTGTCAAATACATGAATCAAAGTACAGTAATCGTCAATAGTACATTATTACGAAATAAAGCATGGTGACCTATAATAATAATAATTATAATAGAATACTTTCAAAGTTGCTACTGACAATAATGTATGTAGTTATGTATGATTGAACTTGGCATGCATAAAAAGTATGTTAAATGTATATAGAGTTAATATAAGTGTATGCATATATTGTAATGGATAGGTCAACTTTTAAAAATTTATACAATGGGATTGCATGTGTAAGTAGAAATGAACCGTACGGTTTTTAAATAAATTAAATAAGATAACACAAAAAATAAAAATGGAAGTTGTGTAACAATGGATTCAGATAAAATGGGTGCATTTTACCAACGATATCGAAAATCTCAATCCATGCTTGACTATGTTCCAGTCTTTGGTCAATCACGACGCGGTGTACCATGTAACATGTAGCTTGTTTGATTTGGATTTAGTAAATGTAGTTAGGTATTTCTCCATTCGGGACGAAACTTACGCATCATTCATATCTTCATCATGATCATTGTCGTTGTCGCCGTCGTAAAACTCGTTGGCATGCTCGATTCTGGCGTCCTCATCACGCTGTGACATTCGTTCGTCGGGGTTGAGCTCCTCCATGTTGTCATAGTTGAGGGCGTCAGAAGGAACATCCTGCAGTTGGACGCTAATAGAAACACAGACATTGTTGAATTTAAACGCTTACATATTTTACTGGGAAGGTGAAACTCATCGGAATCGTAAGTTACCTTGGCGCATGCTGTAAGATTTTGAGATTGTCACAGACGTGTTTCACAATAAGCTCAAGATACTGCTTGGTATTTGCATTATCCTGTCTTGTTTGGAACTCGGGGTGAAGCGTGAAGTCAGGTGCAAAATACTCGAAATATTCTGGAACAAAATAGATACATGATCAAATGTAATACTGGAAATAATTGGGATTTACTAGAAATTCGATAATTTTTCTATTAAACTATAATTACCTGTGTATGGAAGCTCGTTATTAATAGATTCGTCTACGAGCAATGACGTTTCGTATGTCCAGCACCGAGCAACATTTCGGACCTTGTAGCCACCACCGCCAAGGACGAGCAATGGAACATTTAACTCTTTGACGAATTTCACGCATTCGCTGAAGCAAATTTAAAGCAGAAATTTACTCGCTAAAATGATAGCTGTTTTTCAAGGGTTTAAAGTATATTGTGGTGCTTTTGAGTTAATGTAAAAGCTTTACCCGTGGCCTTTGGTGGTGAGACTGAAGCATCCCAAACGGTCGTTTGCTAGTGAATCAGCACCACATTGCAGGACAATTGCGGTTGGACGATAAAAATTCATGACGTTCTGTAGAGTGCAAACAGCAACTTATTAAAATCAGAACAATTCAAATGATTGTTACTGCGTTCAAATATGCATACCTGGATCACTGGTTTAAATATTTGGACATAGCTTTGATCGTCAATTCCTTCCTATAAGAAGATAATTTTGATTGCATATATATTTAGGTACATACACGTTAATTTACAATGATAAAATGGATATCAGAATTATTACATACCTTAAGTGGAACGTTTAAGGAATAATAACGACCACTTTCAGCTCCAATTTCGTACATATCACCTGTACCCAAAAGAGGTTTTAAGTCAGATATAGGTACATATATTTCAAGACAAAATCACAGCAATCATCGACGAATAAACTTTTATTGTAATACCTGTTCCAGGGAAAAAATAATTTCCATACTTGTGAAACGAAACCGTCATCACTCGATCAGTGAGATAAAATGCCTCCTGAACGCCGTCCCCATGATGAATATCGATATCAATGTAAAGAACTCTAGGATGATACCTAGAATCAATAAAAATGAAGGAATTATTCAAATCATTGATTTTTTAAGAAATCTTTCAGTTACATTGCACCTATGTAGTTATCTGAAAACTCACTTGAGCATCTCCAATATAGCAATCACAATATCGTTGACATAGCAAAAGCCAGAAGCCTCAGTTTTCTTGGCATGGTGCAACCCTCCTGACCAATTTATGGCGATGTCGCAGCATTCATTATTTAGCTTCACTGCCCCCTCCAACGACGCCCCAGTGTACATCGAGCAGAAGTCAAAGAGACCATCGAAAACTGGGCTGCAATGTGAAAACGTTGTTTCACAAAACTTTCACAATAAGTTGATAATTTAGATAGAGATATCTCAACTTACCAATCTTCTCCAACGTTGAATGTGCTCAAACTTTTGGTAAATCCTTGAATATTTTGTGGAGTGACCCTTTGTAAAAACTCAATATAGTCCTCGGCGTGAAATCTAGTCATATCATGAGCACTGGCTCGGTATGGTCGATAGATTTGCATTTTCTTATCCAAACCATAATTCAGAACCAAGCTGTGTGTGACAGAAAGTCGATGAGGTTTCATCGGATGAGAAATTCCATAATGAAAATCACCTAAAAGTATTAACCGACCGTTAGAAACCGTGTTATGCAGCGAGTTTCAGATTTTTTCTAGTTCCCAGAACCCCTTAGGAAAATTTCATTGACTCAAAATAAGCTTACCTACGTCACTGTCGTAAAAGTACGAAACTACTTTCTTCGAATTCGACGTCATTTTAATTATTCTGTGAGGAAAAAGAGCCTCCCCATAAAAGAATACTTAGACTGCGCAACCGGAGCTTGATTTGACGGATAATTCAAATTGTTATTTCAATGACGTTTTAACTGTAAAATTTGTGTGTTTGAATTATATCCTAATGGAAGTTACACTCTAATCTCGCACGATAATTATTACTCTGAGTAAATACGACAAAATGCTAAGAAAACAATTGGACGAGATATTCAATCCAAATATAAATTCTATCTGGAGTTTAAATGCTCAATCATATGTATTCAGACTCTATTATCAGTTGTTATCAGTGTCGTTACTTGGAAGCATTTAAATTCGGATTTTGGGATGTTGTTGATTCTCTTGTGTTTACTACGTGAGCTAGACTGGGGAGAAGAAATAGCGGAGATGAGGCCGATCTGAAATACATTACGAGACGGATTCTCACAGACTTGAGTCCGTTCTATCATTCATTGCAAAGCAATCCTCCACTCCAATGCAATGCAAATGAGTCCAAAATGAGCCTTTGGATGATGATATTATGATATATGATGATGGTGAAAAGAGCTCATTCGAGATGGAATGTATTACACAATCCCTTCAAACCTTATGTTGTTATTACATGGATTTTTAAATTTGGATCCGGAAGGCAACTGAAGATGTTTTTTTTTGTCAAAGGATGTATGGCGAAAAATTATTCCGGCTAAATATCTTCTCAAGGAAGGACTGTTCCGAAAATTTTCACCGAGATTGTTTCTCAATGCTGCATAAAAGGTTAATGAAGGAGAAAGACTGTCAAATAGTGCGTAGAAAATAACATATTAATCTTTATTTAATAGACATTTTGATTCACCGTTTAAATTTAAGATTACGAATAGCAATCACCCGTATATTTAATAGTAGAAGACAAGGTTGTATTTAGTACTGAGATAAATTTCAATTCACGTTCACAATTCCAGTAATACAAGAACATGGTTCATAACAGGAGGACACTTATTTCTTTGAGTACGACCTTAATCTCTCACAATCAGTTCGACATGTACACAACTATGGCTATGAAAACACGTGTAAACAAAGTTTAGCTTAATTTTAGAGCGTTTTTTTCGCGTAAAAAATTCTCACCTCGTATCAAAAAGTAAAGATCAAAAATTATTCATAAGATTCATGTGAAAATAAATCACCGTAAAACTAATACATACATGATAAAACCTTTCTATACAACATTTTTCAACCCATTGGAGCTGAAGAACAAAATAAAACTAGAGCATACGTAGATAGTAGAGGACGTCAGTGCATCCTTAAATGAACATGTTTCTAAATATTTGAAGGGACATCAAAAAACCATGCAAATAAATTATTTCGTGTTATACAATCTGTATAGAAAAATAGTTGATGAACATAGCAGCAACTCTGTACAAATTACAGAGGAGGAAGTTTCTGGACATCCGAAGAAGAAGTCGATGCAGCACCCAAGGTGGACTGTGAACCACCACCCGTTTGAGAGAGATGACGAACGACGTCAACCCAATCATGGCCACGGGCCAGCTTACCCTCCTTATCCATTTTGTCCCACTCACGTCGCTTCTGCGCCTTTGTCATTTGTTCTTTCTTACTTTCAGCCTTCTTCGACTTGTCGCCATCGCCCTGCAAAAAATTGAAGAGTTGTATAAAAGTTAAAGTAAAAAATATTTGTACTTCTTGCATGCTATTTGAAGTTATTTAAGGCATACCTCAGGTTGGGCCTCGTCCGGAGAGACCTCATTCTCTCGATTTTCAATCCTGCACACTTCGTCAAAGACGTAAGGGCCGATAAGCTGCAGAATATTCTCCTTCATCCACTCAATGAGAGTGTAAGTTTGCTGCTCGCCGACGTTCTTCCAGGCCTCCTCAATTATCCCATTCATGGCTTCCTTCTTAGCAAGGGCAGGGCTATAGCACAAGTTTAAAATGATCTTACATTTAAAATTATGTTTACACAACGTTCAACAACTGTCTGTCTGTCGACTTACAGATGTTGATTGTAGAAGCAGTCGAGGCTAAAAGTTGGAATAGCCTCCGGGTAGTTAAGAGTCCAACGGATTTCAACCAAGATTGACAGAGGTTCCTCATGCTCTCCAATCTGGAACAAATATTCATCATTGTCAACCAGTCGTCCATATTATAACGGCACAATATGAACAAAATATTACGTATGAAATAAATAAATCCGTTGCATATGGCTGCAAATGCCTGAAAACTTACTCTTACCTTGTATTGAATAACAGTACCGCTAAGAGCTTTGAAGTTTTCGTCTCCATCATAAATTGATAAGAGCACCTCCATCTCCTCCGCGTGTTCAGAACGCAGATATTCGAATGAATCAGGATCAATCGCTGCAGCCATTTTCTAATCTTGAAAAAAAAAGTTTACCTTATTGACTTTGAAACTTCAAAAAATGAAATAATAACTGTGGAGTGATAATTCGATAAAAACAAACCTACCGGTTGAAAACACAGCAGAATGCGTACAAGGAATGAACAATATTGCCACCTTCAACCCACAAACTGTTTGTTTATCAGCCTTAAAACTTTATAGGAAATATATGGCGCAAACGAGCTGATATGGTCCGACGACAACCCCACCACAATTCCAAGAAAAGAAGAGTGATGACAAATAGGCACCTATTTGATTTCTTTTTGGAAGTGCAGCTGGGAAGTCGTGCAAAACACTATGACTAGCTCACCGAAACTGACTAGAAGCAGCAAGAAATCAAGACATAAGAACCCTGTGTCAGCTCGTGAGAGGAGAATATAACTAGCTTCACCTAATAAACTGTCGAATGCATCACAATAGAACCTACAAAACACTACGGCAATTACAAAACATCCGGATGAAAGACAAAACGCTACTAATAACGAAGAAGGAATAGTTAAAGTGACTGAAAATGTCTACAGCGTAGCACCTGGAAAATGCTGTAGTATTTACAAAACAACTGCCTCGCAGAGAAAACTGCTGCTCTACTTTATGTATACTAGCAACATTGCCGTATTTAAACTGAAAATAACACAATTCACATTAGTGTATTTAATGTGCTGAATGTCAAGATGCAATTATTTAATATCGTAAGAAAAGAATGATTTAAATAAACAGTAACAAGAGACTGAAAAAGCCCGTCTATTTACAGCAATACATGTATTTTTTTCTCCGAAGGGATTTGAGAGATAAGACGGAGAGTTCACATTTCACTCTGCGCCTACGTATGCCGGATCCAAGGGGATATTTGAGATTAGGATAGATGTATTCAATTCCTTACCTTGCAATTCGCGTCTTCTAAAATGGATGGCTTGATGCGCAGTAAAGAATCAAGAGTTGTTTCACTGATCTTTTTTTTTGGAATTTGAAAGCGGAGACGCTGGACAATTTGATGATTTGCTCTTTCTAAATACAGATATAAATATATAAATGAGCTATTTTTAATTAGGGGTAATAATATTTGAAGCTGTGTTAGTTTCAAATATGCTTGATCGTCGAATTACGCCTACAAAAAGCTTAGGTAATTTCTACTTCCAGCTATGCATTTTTATGGTAGTGAGTGATGGTTTCCTAATGGATTTCTATAAGTTCAAGTTGTTTCGTATTAACCTTTACTTTTGACTTTGGAGTTAATAACGATGCTGATTATATTTTGAGAGTCGTTTGACGCATTCCGTCTATTGTTTTATTGTAGCAGTACTTAAATTTTAACGATGGCAGAGCACAATTTAACTTACTTTCAATGTCAACTACTACTGATGCTGGATTTAAAAAATGTGCAATGCAAGTAGAGTTGTGCACTATTTAGATGAGTATTATTATTAGCCGATGTTGCATAAATAAATACACGAGCGTCGCATAATTTCTCTAACGAGCGTACGTCAGCATCAATTAAAAGTGTTGTTCCACACCAAATTACCAAATTGGACTGTTATCAAACTTTGGAGCATTTCTATATTCAAAAACCAAAGATTTTTTTGCATACATCAAATATATTAGGCAAGTAGAAATTCCTTTTGACCTAAGATACAGAGATCTTTTTGGGAGCAGATGCCATTCCTAAGACTAAGAATAGTGTTATTGATTGAAGAAGGTGAGATGGAAGATGGAACGCCTCCCACGCACACCACTATCCTTAAAGCAGACCCCTTAATGTGCAGCAACAGGATGATGATGATGATGATGATAGAAAATACCAGCCATTTTTGGAAGAAAGCAATAATGCTGCTTTATCACATATAGATTTACATGAAATCCTATCTTTCAAATCAGCATCAAATTCAGTACTTTCATCTAAAAGTCCAGTCAGAGAAAAGAGCTCATTTGTGGTAAAAGTGGTAAGAGCAAACCGCACCAATTAACCTACTTCTAGTCCAGGTGGACTCTGGTCTTCCAACTTAACTTTCAAGCTCGTAGTATAGCAGTATGTTGTATGCAATATAGTCTAGTCTCAACGCAACCTCTCAGCCAGACTTTCCAGACCCCCTACCACTTCTATTTTTACATTCCAGTGAAACTGAAAAAAGAGAAACGCAATACTCATACTCCACGTGTCAGTTGAGCGATGACAAGTGCAAACAAATTTTCATTGATGGGCACGCCTGTATTATTAAAACTACTTAGGGACTACTACATATGCATTCTTCTCACCTTTAACTGCAGCTACCTACATTCCGATGAAAGAAAAAAATATATTATGATTTTACTGGAGATATTATTGCATAATACAAAATTCCTGTCCAGCAAAGAGCCATGCAGGGAGCAGCAGGCTCCAAAAAAAGTGACAAACAAACCAGATTCGCCAGCCACATCCACTCTCAACTCTTGTCATTCAAAACAATGATGACTAAATACTTTTTATCGTCTACGTCGCAATTTTTTTTATGGAGGAGAGAGACCTGTTGTTCTAAAAACGCATTCTCCTTCACACAGCATAGCCCATGTATAGATATTTTTTATTCAATTAAATGATAAATTATTTCATCATGTGTGCAAACATTTCCCTGGCTCTTTTATTGGGTTTTGCGCAGTAGAGAAAAAATAAGTCCATATAATTGTTGGAAACGCGTAAAAGCAGGGAGAGGATGGTGGTGGTGGTGAAACGTGAAACACTCATTTTCATGGTCACATTTTCATCATCATATACGTACTTACACATAATTAGGATTTTTTTATCTGGAGCTTTTCGGTTGACATGATAAAAACATCAATAATAATGTGCTTAGCGTTTGCATCCCTATACAAATGCGAATGTCCTTGCTACTCATTTTCGCGATGGACATCGGCATGGGTATACCACATGTCGTTTACTCGCTCCTACTTGCCATGGAACGAAAGGGTTGTCAAAGCTCGTCTCAGCACCAACACCACCGTATTGCAGTATTATTATATAATAAAGTTTTCACGCAGCTTACAAACCCAAATCCAGGGTGGGTATATATTTATATGCATGTGCACATAAAAAGTATCTCCAAAAGTTTTAAACTCGACATACCCACATTTTGTAGTTTTCAAGGTCAATCCCACGGAAGCAGGACAGGAAAAAATAGAGAGCGCTCAGCACCATATCGGCACCGAGCATTCATTTCTTAAACACAACATGTTTTTTTTTGCACACGAGATGGGAAATGGCTAGCTCATTACAAATGCACACACATCACACATCTCGAGAGAGAATGGACACAACGCACTGTGTGAAGGGAGCTTTTGGAGAATTAACACGCAAAAAAAGACCTGTGAGAAATTAGCCGACAAGGCAACACACACGTGTGCGATTGATTACGCAGCGCAGTTTTACTTCACATCGGGCAAAGATATGCGAAAAAAAATGGAGTCATTCAGATATTACTATATGTATACATAGATGTGTACATTGTTTAGAGTTTAGATTGCATAAGTATTTCTGACTCTCCAGTTTTTTTTTGCGATAGGAACTTTCAAGATGAATATGAGATGCCATTGAAATGTTCCTTTTTTTTGCAGTGTTGAATGCCACGTACCGATCGAGAGAGAATGGACACAACGCACTGTGTGAAGGGAGCTTTTGGAGAATTAACACGCAAAAAAAGACCTGTGAGAAATTAGCCGACAAGGCAACACACACACGTGTGCGATTACGCAGATTACGCGATTACGCTTTGCCCGATACTTCACATCGGGCAAAGATATGCGAAAAAAATGGAGTCATTCAGATATTACTATATACATACATAGATGTGTACATTGTTTAGAGTTTAGATTGCATAAGTATTTCTGACTCTCCAGCTTTTTTGCGATAGGAACTTTCAAGATGAATATGAGATGCCATTGAAATGTTCCTTTTTTGCAGTGTTGAATGCCACGTACCGATACATCAAGTTTGGCCAAATTGCCTAAATTGCTGCATGTAACAACGTATAACTGCACAAGAAACTGTATTTACTCCTACGAAATTGTACAGTTTGGCAGAGAGAGAGAGAGAGAGAGGATATGACTGAAAAAATAAAAATGAATGAAGGGGATCCTTGAGGAAGATTTTTTTGCTGGAAAAAAATGTTCTTCATAGCATTGAAATGATGGTCAAAAAGTGCTTTGGTCGATGCCAGGATCATTTAGATGAGTTATGCATGTATTGTTGGAAGATACAGATGGCAATTATGATTTATGTTCGTATAATTAAAGATGATTCGTATTCTTCGTGTTATATATGTACATACATTTATTAATACAATAGCTCGTCCCTGTACATTGCACATTATGTCGTTCTTTAAAAAAACTAATTGCACTTTTTATTTCCTTCTTTCCATTCTCTTTGCCTTCCTCTCAACTTGATGTACATATCCGTACCTTACATTTATTTTGCTATACGTGTGTACCCTAAACACGACTTCCGAAGAAAATGAAAGCTTAACAAATCGATTCCAATTCAGAGTCTGAGTAATGAGTTATAGCTAAATTAGTTATTGTAGTACAGCGTTAATTCCGTCCTTCCTCAGAGTACTAAAAAAATTATTTCCAGTTTGTTCGACAGTCAATATTTAATCAATCAAACTTTATTTTGTAAAATCAAATGTGCTCATCCTCTTTTATCATAAAAAATACTTTTCCACACGTTGCCCATCAATATGTGTCCTTCTATATACCGGCTTTGAACAAATATACAAATTTTGTAAAGTTTCACACATATCATATAGGAAAAAACTATGCTGAGCTTTTCCAGAATAAAATATTTGCTGATTCCAAATCGTCAGCTAAATTTGATGATGAATCAGGAATAATGTGAGTGCAAACAAATTTTACATCACAAATTTCCCAATCATAATGAAATGAGCAAATGTTCATCGAACCATCCAGATACGACAGCAATAAACAACTCCTTCCAACTAAAATACGTAAGTATGAATGCAGGATGTCGGATAGACACGACTATCAGCGTATTGGAATCAACTTTTTCCTCTATCAAAATCTTTGAAACGATACAATGCTACTGGTAAATTTCATTTCCTTCTTTGAAATTCAATTGAGCCTTGTCAAATCCGTAGTATTGACATTTTCTCAAGTAAATCCTTGATTTCGTTTAAAAAAAAGTTGAAAGCGGAGCATGACTCAGAATAAATGCATATTTGATGCTCATCGGAAATACAAGGACAATAGAAATCAACTTTAAGAAAAGAAGGAGAAAAAAAATCATATTATTTGCAAGGCCGAAATCAGATTTCCGTTGACTTTTTTCTTCTCCGAGATGTTGACTCATCTACACCCCAATGGAAAAGTTTCTTCTGAAACTGGAACACGTATCAAACTTCATCATCTTTAACATTGGTTTGCGAATTTCAACGCCTTTCAACATTGTAACAACAGAACTTGAGATTTCCCTGATACTCGAAATGTGCGCCCTTGAAGCTCACGTTTAGCTACAAGAGGTTGCAATAAGTTTTTCTTGTTTTTTTTGTCTCCGTCTCCATAAATACCTTGTGGACAGTATATCGATTATCTTATGCAAAATTAAGTATCTATANCAAGAGGTTGCAATAAGCTTTTCTTGTGTTTTTTGTCTCCGTCTCCATAAATACCTTGTGGACAGTATATCGATTATCTTATGCAAAATTAAGTATCCATAAGCTTTCAACCCAAAAAACGATTGTAGATTAAGCTAAAAAAAAACTTTCAACATGGAAGCAACAGACTGCAAAGTTTTGCTTAAGTTCGATGAAATCGATTTTGTAAAAGGGGAGAGAGAGAGCAGAAAGGTCAGGAAATCAAAAAGTTTTGAGTGTGTAACGTAATCGATTGGAATCAGATATTGTGACAAGTCAATCTATCACACGAATGAATCATGGAAAACATGCTATTTTACATTTGAGTTGAGTAATGGAATGAAAAGTTGTTCATCCCATATAACGCTTTGAAGTACATACTTACATATGCATACAATCTGTGAAAAAATACATTTCCCTTTCAAATCAAAGACCTTTTGTTTCAGCAGAATTATGCACACTTTAAAAAAAATCCTTTTCTACATTTGCAATTCCAGAGCTACATAGAGATAAAAAGTCAAACTTTAGCACTCGTGTTTGTGGTGCTCACTCAAGTGAATATTCTCCTCTCAGAATTGTATTCTGAGAAGAGCTTCCATCTTCGTTGTTTTTTTTCAGATGTAGCGTTTTTGATAAAGAATTTAGCATTTTGCAGATTATTGGCATGCAAAGCAAGCATTATTTCTTGGAGAGAGATCGAATCAAGGACACTTTTCACGTTCCAATGCACTCAAATCACAACAGGCAGACGGGGAGCGAGAGCTCCTTTTGCATATATTAGCAAAAAAATTCCAACCCCATCTCAACTTACCCCTAATTCAAAGTGCATAAGGAAAGGCTGACATTTGACATTTTCGCCTTCATCATGTACATTTTTAAAATGGAATTTGATGGGTTACAAGGATAATAGTTTGAAAAACTGTAAATTCAATTAGTATAGTACCTATTGGCAAAAATTGGAATAGTTAGGTCCTTGAGTCGTGCTTAATGACTGCATTTTGTAAGGTGAAAAGGGCAAAGAGAAAATGGTTTTTTATTCCCCATTTCATTTCCCATCTCGGCCTTTCTTCTTTAAAATGATAATACATTATGAATGACCCTCTTTGTTCCAACATGTAATGGTCACTGCAAATTGCTAAAATAAAAACGTTTGAATAAAAATGTTTGAATTCTCAAAACTATATCTTTGCTTCCATTCCAGCTTCCATAAAATGTAAAGTTGAGTTTAAAAGCGAAATACAAGTACACCTCAAATGTTGAGGCGTTTTACTACAGTTTGGCATTGTGAATCGTGTAATGCAAATATGTAAATGATGTAGAGAGTTATCTTAAAGGGAAACAAATTATAGACTGGTCAAGTGGGGAGGAGGATAAAACTGATCAACTTATATACATATGTATGTGTACGTATTTTTTTGCAAGTTGACTTGAGGTCAGCCGGCTTTTTGCACTTTTTCTGTCATATAGATAAAAAATAGGTTGTTAACGATAAGCACTAGTCGAACTCAAAATATGTTATGTAAACATATTACACAATCGTTCGCAAAAAAAGTGCATGCACACGTAAAACCACATCTTCCCCAATTTATTTGTTTATGATTTAATGAGAAAAAAGTCATGGCAGAGATCAGAGAAAAAGTTATCCTATTGGGATCTCAATCAACGAAACGAGAATTCCATCATCTCATCATCCTCTATTTACTTTTCTACACAATGTTCGTTCATCATCCTCATCATCACATTTATCATCTTGTTCAAACTTTTTTTTATCAGGAGAGCTCATGCAAGGCAAACAAACATTTAATTAGCATAATAAATTAAAAAGTCTGCGCGGTGCTGTAGCTATAAGTATGTACGTACAGTTGGGAGTTTTTGAAAAGCTGCTAATTATTAAACATTTAAGTGCTTTATGAGCCATTTGCTTGTTTCCTCTGTGTTGTGTGACATTCCACTCTTTAATAATACTCGGCATATACCCGTTAAAATGGACGAAATCTCGACCCATTTACATTTCTGTGTGCAGGTACATGCTTACATATACATATTTCATCTTCAAGGAGGGCGCAAGTTGCAGTAATATGTTTCAAGGAAATTACACGTCGGATGTCAACTCAGACTAGACTTCCCTTTTCATCACCGGAACACAGAGTAAATGAAGTTGGAGCAAAACAAAAAAATGTATAATTATTTTTCTGTGAAAGGTATTAGGATTGAGGATGGATAAAAGAATCTCATCGTCCTTTGCACCACACTACCACAGATTGATTCCTTCAGGAATGAGTTAATGGCCAAATACCTGGTAGTACCTGTACAATAAGTGGCCTGGATGTCTGGCAAAAGTGTCAACTTGTTTTCCTCTCTCTCATTTTGTAATGAAACACCTTTCATCTCACATAACTCAGACCGACAGAAGCTAGAGTAGATCAAAAGAATCATTGAACAAGATAGACTTTCGTGCTTCGTAATAAACCCATGAACCTATAAAGTCCCATGCCTGGTTCCGTGAATCCAAAGGTAAAAGCACTGCGACTCCACGTCGGCAACTCCCAGATTGACATGACAACCTTTTCCTATTCACACCTGAAGAGGAGAAGATGTTGGAAAGAAGGAATCCTTTGAAAGGGAGATGGATATATGTATGTACATAGGTATACGTGTATTCGGTGGTGAAAGCAGGTAGCTAGCTCTCAACTACGTTTCCGCCTCTCTACTTTTTTACCTAAGCTAAAAAGTGAGAAGTCGACCAGTTGAGACATATTATTTTCGTAATGTTTTGCTCATTGTTCGGTCGTCGGCTATTATGGGAAATGAGAGTTACTTTTGACTCGCCGAGTTGTAGATACGAGTAAAGCATAATATTTTTGTTGCTAAATCCTCAAAATTAGTTTCCATTCACCCACGTCCTCGTTTGCTGCCTGAATAGGAAGCGAATAGAGAAAAAGAGCTCATCATAAAGTTTACATTTCCTCTCGCTCATTACAGCTCTCTTTTTCTCCGCAACTTTTCCTTAAGCTAAAATAAGTCAAAAGTCGTCCCGAAGAGGTTTCCGGAGGCGTCTTGGGAGTTTGGAGTAAACAACTGAAAGAAAGGCTTTTCATTACGACCTGACTTTGGCTAAGCTTATTGAAGCCCTACAAAAGAGCACTCATCATCTCGTAATGAATTATTTGGAATAATATTTCAAACGCAGGAGAGGTAGAAACTGAAGTCGTTGACTCCATGGAAAAGCTGCTTTCGTCGTCCTCGTCTCAGGTACATGTGTACTTCACCATGTCTCACAAGATTAGGAGAAGAGGACAGTTCCTTCAACAACAGGAATTTCCTTTCCCATCAATCCCAGAAAAAAAACGAAATGAAAACAAGACAAGAGTTGGGAAAGTGGAGCAAGTGGAAAACAAGGCGAGCAGTTTTTTTCTCTCCTCTCTCTCATTCTTCAGCTTGTTGCGCCAGTGACTCGTATTGTTAGAAGTAGAGCGGATGCTGGAAACCGGTATGAGCCTACTCTCGAGAAAAGTTTTTTTTAAAAAAAGATAGGGATGCGATTTGAGAGACGACAGGTAAGCAGTTTAGGCACTCAGTCCATTTCTCTCCGATTCTCCTTGTCCTCATCTCCTACTCTGCTCCTTGAGCTGTTTCATTCTCCGGTTGGACAACAACAACAACAATCATAATCATTTTGAATCTGGACTTGTTGCCAACTGTGGTAGACCTCTTCTATTTCTCTCCCTCTGACTTGATCCTCTTCTCAAATTGAATTCCCTGCTTGCTCAAGTGGCTCGGAAAATGTGCAAGTGTATGATGAGGCTCCTCTGGATCTCAATCAAAATGAAAATGAGGGAGAGGAAAGGAACAAGAAATATTACGCTGATGACCGTGTGTATGTGCTGATGATGACTTTGTTTTCTATTGAAACAGGATTTTTCTACGCTGCGAAATTGTGGAAATGATCGCCTCTGCCTGCTCAAGGTGACTCCATGCAAAACTTCATCCAAACACACACACACACACATGCATGCATTGATATGGGCAAGCCAATATCGCCAGGCCGCCTCACTCGCTCGTCTTCACTGACACCTATTTATATTCCTGAGAGGAACTGGTCGAAGTGATACGGAATGTAATTATGATTTTATAAAGAGGAGCGTAACCATAAGCCGAAGACGAAAAGTATGCTATTGCGAAAAAAAATTAAAAAATAGGAGGCTGCTCCATGCTCCACTGTTCATGGCTACAGCAGCAAGTTCCTGATGCAGTAATAACAAAGACTTGATCTGGTCATGATGTAAGTAACCAGAAATACCACACAGCAGAAAAACCACCACCGTTTAAAATAACACCTTAATTCGTGAAACAAAATTCTACATTCTATCGAGCATATTTTTTTATATATTCAGCCGTGTGTTTGTGATGCTCGCCGAAATGGATGAATTGTAATAAAAAAAAGCCTTTTATGGTGCACCAGTCCACTAGGGAGAATTTAAAGGGGGAAGACGAAGAGTGCGGCTTTAAGGTAATGAGGGGATAACATTGGCCATCATCCATTTTTATTACAAATCGAAGAAAAACTGGATCTCTACTTTGGCCCATCGATGCAGTCGAGTTTGACTCGAAAATGACGTAAATTAAGGCAAATACTACGAGGAGGCAAAGAAGAAGTGTTTTTTTTTCTTTCTCGCTATCTCAGCAGACCGGCTTCTTCTAATGGGATTCGAAACGTGGAAAACAATGGATTTTCTTGAGAATTACGCCGTACTACCAGAAATAAGTTGCTCTTTATGTAATCGGGTAGGCCAAGTCTACTAGTCTATGAATGAAGCTCGACATAGTATAAATATGCAAGACTTTGTATGCCAATTATCCCAGAGTTGATCCATTATGGGAATGGTGCAGGTTCACACTTCACGGCTTGTTTGGAAGAATGTAATTGCTTCATGCAAAACTCCTTCGAGGAGAATGCGTTGATTTGCAGTTTTTTCTACCTGAAAGTACGGAAACACGCAGAGAGAGAGTTTGGCATCGTCTTGACAGAAATGAGGAGTTTGGATATTTATGATAGCTCAACTTTTAGCATTATTCATTGTAGTCGCCGCAGCAGCTCATTCGCATTCGGTTCATATTTTCTAAACGTAAATACTCTTTGTTTCAAATGCAGTATGCAGTCTGTGAAACTATGCAGCGATGAACGCTCGAATCTTTGAGAAGTGTAGCCCAAGTTTTTTTTCCAGAGACGATTGTAAGAAAAACAAGAAAGCCATTCCATTAATTTCCATATGGAAAACAAAGAGAAATGAAATGCATGAGAGTATGATTATTATTAGTGGTGTATTGAACATGCTTGACTTTAAATGAGCAGTCTCCGATGAATTATTTCTGGATTGTGTGTAATGCAAAAATATTTCACAATGCAATAATATTATCTCTCAAAACATACGTTCAATCCTGGTATATCAGATTTTGAATTGCAAACATCAAAAGTCTAGAGAGAGAGAGCCTGGAGCTTAATACGAGTTCCTGGAAACGGATTATATGAATTTAAATATTCAGCCAAATTGGCTTTGATTAGCGAGCATTATCCAAGCTAGTTATTTCTGCTATTGAAACTGATATGGAAAACTCATCTGCCTCTGGAGAATTCCATATCTGGCTAGCCAGTCAGATGCAGGGAAAACCTTTTGAATTTAGGAGGAAATTAGCCTACATACATATTTATTTCCTGAAGGAATTCTCTCAGCCTTTAATCAGAGCATAATAATAATAATAAGCCTTTGACAAAAGGCACAATAGATGATTTGTGAATTATGATGTAAAATGGGAATTGAATACGAATACAATTTGGATGGGAGTTGCTGATTTGTTTCTCTTTGACAAGTCAGAATTAAATAGGGCATCACTTTCTTTCAACTTTGTCTCAGCATATGGAGATAAATTAAAATGGGCTCGCTAATGAAGTTGAAATTTTGACAAATCAAAAACAAACATTGTTTGGCATAGCTACATACATCTCACCCAAAAGCCTTGATCGAGCCTGACAAAAAGTTATCCGTTTCTCCTATCAAGAGCATTAAAAATATGGGATGCTGATTAAATTACGAGGAATTGATTGTACATATTTTCCCCTGTTTTTCCTCTCATCATTTAGCATATAAAAAGGATAATTCAGCTCCGGAAATGTTGATTAAAGTTCAGTACACAAAGTTTTCCTTCAAAAAAATTCGAAGCGAGGAGTTTTGTATTTGAACTAGATGAAGGGGAAAAAAGTTGAATAATTTAGCCCATATGTGGGAGAACTCTGTCTCTCCGCTGTTGACTTTATTCAAGGAATAAGTAATATTGCTAAATGAAAGGATTTATGAGAGCTTTCGAGTCTCTTTTTTGATTCTCTCGTTTTGGAATGTCACAGGCTTGGAGTGTGTCTTGCAACGTGAGTTGATGGAGCATATGTGCAAGGTTTCGCGTGGAAGATGTTCATCGCATCACTCATCCCTTTACTTAATCTTGATGGATGTTACACCACGAGAGAGTAATTGGATCGAGACACCGAAACTACCGACTCAAGAAGGGTTGGAATGTGCGGCGTTGGCGACTGATTTCATTTACTCTCAAATGGCTGCTTTTGCAAAAAAAAAAGAGGGGAATATAATGATCCTCGTCATCATCGCGAAATTTGAGAAGGGAATGCTTGAATGCGTCTCATTGAAGATAGACGATTTCCCAAGACCAGACTGGATATCCTCCTCCAGCGCCAGCTAATCAGATAAAAAGGTGTCCATACTACCATGCCTCCACATCTGATTATCTCCCAGCTTTATACGTAACGCAGACCGGCGAGCTCGCCCCACGGCATCCGTTTTCAACTTGAATTGATCTCTTGATAAGGCAAAGGAGCTGCTTCATTGCTCCCAAAGCCATTCATCAACAATTACAATCAGCGCGCATTTCATAGAGCTCAGCTCAGTCGGAAAATCGATATATGCCTCATAATTCTCACAATCGAGAGGAAATGGATAGTCAACGCAAGGAATGGAAATGAGAAGAAAATGATATATAAAAAATGGGAGGCTGTGTAATTATGTGAACTTTGAGCACAGGACATGATGATATGACGTTAATTTTTTTGAAAAAAAGAACGGTATAACGCCCAAGCCAAGTTGGAAAAAATAATCGTCTGTGGGGCTGATTAGGTGTGCGTTACCAATTCTTAGTAAGACAGGTTAGATAACACGATCGAGACTCGGATATGCGATTGAAATGGGAGTAGAAATTGTTTCTGTCTGATGGTAAAGATGATGATGGGCTATAAAGCAGTTCGCTGAGCGATGCAGAGGCGAGAAAAAAATCTCTGAGTCATCAGTTTGATTGTGAGTTTTTTGTATGAATTATGCATTGTTTGATTGGGAATGCGAGAGCACCCACCTGAACAAATCAAATTCCAATAAAGGCATTTTTTCCCTCAAATGAGCTACTGCATAACTCGCACACCGCGGCTTTGGCATTTATCAATTTGTTGATGAGAAATGGAGTGGTGTGCATGGACTTGCTTTTGTATTCCAATTCCACAATTTTACATCGTGTCAAAGGCACTTTGCAGATGTGAAGGATGATGAATGATGAATATAACAAAATGGATTGTGATTGTACTTCGGATTACCGAGTCCACGATAAAGAATTAATTCAGTGCGGGACATTTGGCTTGGCTTCAATTTTTTATTATGGAATTTTTTTCGTGTTGTTGTTGTGAAATGTCCTGAAACCGCAAAAGTCAAGTTTGATTTTTTTATTAATATAATGCTTGCCATTGTAATCGTGGCTGATGATGACTCATCCATTTCCACTAGCATTCACTCGGCTATAACCACATTTTGCATATTATATTTGCCCATTTGCGAAAACGCAAATGGATATGATGATTTCCGTTTCCCATTCTCGTATTTGCTTAGCTATGCTCCAGTGGAATGGAAAAGATTTCTTTTGGCGAATTGGAAACGAGTATGAGTTGAGCTTTAGGTACACTTTTTGGGGCACTCTGATCCCAAGTGCGAAGAGCTGAGGACTGGCCTTGGGATGGGCTTTGCAATATGGATGTATCTACCAAGGCACATTTTCGCATTGTAATCCGCTCAAGAGGAAATAATAACTTTTATGGTGATTTTTTGCGGTCCTAGAAATATGTACATACTTTGCGCAACAAGATTTTTGAAATCAATCCTACGAAACTTTCATTTTGAAGGGGTGGTATTAAAAATAGAAGTAGCTCTCTCTCTCTGTAACGAAATTAACAAATTTTTACGACTTGCGACATCAAAAAGGCATGCATGTATTTGAGTCTTATCTCAAAGTTTAATGGTGTGTAATTATCATATATACGTATTTTGTCGAATTCACAAATTCGAGGTTGCGGACAAATTGGGACAGGCATCATAACGGCGTTCTGGATGAAATGAAGATATAACACACATCAAGTTCTCACTTGTTAGTAGCATTCATGTTGGCTTAAACTGCGCAAGGGAAAATGATTAGTTGCGAACGGCCTAATTACAGATGTGCCATCTTCGACATGTAAAAATCACGCTTTCAAACCCCTGACAAGTTAAAGACGTGAAAGTTTGAGTCGTTAAAAACGCTAATAAAATCAAAGTAATTTTGAAACTTTGCACACATTACCCCTTGCTGAGTCAGTCGGAGAATTATGATTAGCCCTTGTATTATCCTTGTAGCAGGATCATGAGAAAAAAACACCTGGCTGTAGAAATGTCGTAAGCAGTCATCAAGATAAAAATAAAAATGTGATAATTGCAGGACTCTCTGAAACAATCACCTTCTTCATTTCATACGACTCTATATATTTTGCTCATTTAGCAATATTCTTTTTATTGTCAGTTATAAACCCGAATATTTTTTTACGAGATTTACTCTCAAGAATATATAATTTTAAGATGCGGATGAGGACGAGCGCTAAATACAAGCACTGATTTAATCCTTGAATATGGTTAAGTGACATGATGACATGAGATGTTATTATTTTTCTCGCATGTGAATAGAAATTATCTTTTATGGAGCAGTTAAAAAGTTCTTCTCTAGCAAACAACAAGCTCTTTACATTTCAGCAGAGTGAGCAAATGCGCCAAAAGCTCATTAAAGTGGATGTAATGTAGTTACTACCCAGTAGTTCTCTAATGGAATAAGCACTTTTTAAAAAGTGAGATATTATTTTCTTTCACAATCTCCATTTTGAGCAGTTTCGGTGTCGTCCCTCGGCTTAAAGAGAGTCATTTCCCATTGTTTATCCTCTATTTTGTGGTATGAAGGACTTTGAAGGACTGTGTGTGCGATGACACGCCAATTTCAACTCTACAAACGTCCTCGAGAGAGCGAGAGAGACGCTAAAACACTGCTCAGTTTTTAAAGGAAAGGGGACACACCTCTGCAAACCTGAATATAATCATGCGTAACGCATTTTCAATTGTAGAAAACATATACATACATACAATTTGCATGCAAATGTACAAATGTATATATTCATATCTCATCATTCAATTTGACATCAGTTTAGCTAACATCTTTTTATAAAATGAACAACTTCAACGTCATGTATGAGCACAGGCCATGCCATAAATTTGGTATTATATTGGCAGTCATAATCATTTTAGAAAGTTCATAAGAAAGGGTCGTAAAATTGCATTGTATTGTGCCTTCTGCTCGTCCGTCACTTCAGAATCTCATCGCAAAAATTTTTTTGGACGATGTGATGACGATGAAGATTGATTTATCCTTATTGGATTTGACTGAACTTTCTAGAAGGAACTTTTTTTTTACTCATTCTTCAGTTTCATAGTGAGTTTTCTCTCCAGGTACACTTATCATTCCAATTCGAAACTGTTGGCTCAACTTGGGCGACTCCCTGAATGTATGAGTTATGGTTATGAGGAAGGTGGTGGGGCACGTTCTCTATTATTGTAATTTTGGGTGAGGAGGGTGAAGAGAGAGAGAGAACCCGTAGAAAATACTCGCCTTTTCTATACACCTTTCCCTAGGCTTTTTTCCTGTGAGAGTTACGTAAGACAGTCGAGACGAGAGAGAATATATGTATGCATTCCAGAAGCTTCTGAATGAGGAAAAAGCTGTCTCTGTGCTCAAAGGAAAGACAAAAGCAATAATTCGTTCCATTCAAATTACCAGCAAATCTTTTTATACAAACACAAATTATATACTTACTCGGCATTTACTACTTGAATTTGGAGCTTGTCACGGAAATAGAAAAAAACGTGAAAATGGAATCACACTTGCACATGACGACAGGACAGTAAGGATAAGGAAACGAAGATTTTTCCCAAAAGTTTCTGGAGTTCTCGAGTCAAAAACGACGTTTTCTACTTCATTGTAATTCCATTTTTAGACTAAAAACGTTTGCAGGGCCTTACGATGAGCCGGTGAAGGTAAAGCGTGAGCCTGAAATTAGGCTGAGAGTGTGAAACAGTCATAAAAAGGGAATATGAATGGTCATTCAGCTCCTGCTCAACGTACGCATGGACATGTTTGCATTTGTCATTTGCACATGCATTCATGTACATTGTGCGCGATAATGCTGGCATGGTTATAAAAAAACCTGCTTTAAATTTCTCCAACGAACATTTTTATGGACACGTTGAAAGACAAGCGTAAGCATTATTCATCCCATTGCTCACACAACAGGCGAAATGCCTTGACCTTGTGCAAAACAGCAATTCGTTCCACTCCTGTTGGAATAATACTGGACCATCTATATATTTATCATGCGATACCTGCATAACATTATTTCTACATTTATTGCATCTTACTCTGTACTTACATTAGATAACATGCATAAAATTTGGCATAATATGAAAAAAATCAATTTTCATGGAATTCTGCGTCAATTCTTGTCAAACATTAACATATGCTGTCTCTGTTCCTGAGGAGTTTTCCTGAAATGCTCCACACTAATTCTGCAAGGACAACTTTTACTAGTACAGATCTGATCTAGATTGCTGTCGGACACTTGGAAAAACATGTTCAGGACAAGGGAGTGTATTGTAAAACGGAAACGGACA
>JAHZMY010000621.1:0-15277 GCA_027743915.1 Seira sanloemensis
ATGCAAATGAGGAATACTGTGACAAGGGGGGGAGGGGGGTCTCAGAAAAAGTTTTTTTAACGTGACGTCGTTTATGGATCGTCCCTTAAAACGTATTTTTTTCTGAGGCGATTTTCAATATTTTTGCATGTCCCCAGAGGTGCAATCAATGCATCAATCGAAAGATAAGCGCTTGAAAATGTGTTGATCAAAAATTCGGACTTGGGTCATAATTTTTGTTGTTTAACTTTGCATTCCGTTGTTGAGGCGCGATCAGAGGTCTTTTGAAGCTCAGCAATTACGCAACCGTTATAACTCATATGCGCTGAATCGGCTTTTTGAGCTCTTCAAGATGCACTACATAACCCACCTACTCACGCAGGGGATAGAGCCGCACACCTTTTTTTGCAGAATTTTTTACTTCGAATTGTAGTTTTGTTTCTGTGAAAACCCCATTTCCCGTCATCCTTCGTACCGGCAAAAAAAGCGCGAGGCTGCAGTAGCACAAATATTTCCTCTCTAATTCTAATCTAATAAAATTAATTACGTACATCCAGTCAACGATCAACATGTACAAAATGTATTGTTCTCACCTAAAACATACAATTACACCTTAGGTTATATATTGTATAATTGCCTATGTAAAAATTATGTAGGTCATGTAAGTTTATTTGTATATGTAGTGCATTCATTTCTGTTTTTTCAAAAAACATTTTCTTTTGTTTTTGTGACACTTGTGTCACGTTGTTGCGAGTTGCATTGCATCAAACCAAGAAAAAACTGAGGTAATATTTTAACTATTGTGGCATTCTGACCTCGGACCGACAGTTATTTTACATGGATTTTGTAGTGCTGAAGTTTTCCCTAGCCAGAGGGTATTCCCAGTGGGATGGGAAAAACGTTTTTTTTTTTGCGGGAAAACGTACGAAATGTCGACAACTGCCCGAAACGTCGGCTGAATGCATGACATTACTTGTCTCACAATGCCCCCAGCCATTGGGATTTTCCCACTTTTTGCCTTTTTTATATATGGCAATGGAGTTTTTCAACAATTTTTAAATGTTCAAGCAGCCAGACTTTGTTTTGAGTCCAAAGTGGAATTTCCCTTAGATTTCACCGGTATTTGCCACTTTTGGTTTTGCCTCGATTCTAACCCTAGTATTTTGGATAGATAAAAAATTCTTTCCAGTAAACGAAATGATGGCATAGCTTTTACGAATTTATTTTAGACTGGCCAAATAAAAACTACTCTTGTGGTGGATACGTCTCGCCAGAAACGTTTCTCCCATTGGGTTGTCTAAAACTGCGTGAAATTGTCCAAAATTCATTCATAATGGATTGTGAATTTTTCTTACAGTGCCCCAATTATTGAGCCCTGTTTTTATGTATATGGCAAAGGTGATTATTTTGACAGGTTTTAGCAGCGACTTTCTTGACGTTCAAAAAATGGTATTTTACCAGATTTTACCGGTATCTGGTTTCTCCCAAATTTTAACTCCACTCTTATAAATACCACAAATGATAAATGCGCCAATAGTTAGAATATTCCCTACATGACTTATAATTTTACAATATTATCTAGGATGACTCATTACCAGCAGTATATATGTTTTTGCAAAGTATCCTCAAAATACAAAAAGAGTATATATATTATAAGTGTATAAAGGTCAGTTTGGATTTTTTTCTGTATTTTGCACATACAAATTTCTCTTAAATATTACGATTACGATAGCATTCATACAGTTTTCCTTTGTAAATTGTACCGCATGAGTTGACTTGTACAGGTGAGTTTTTTGGCAGCATTTTTGTCAAATTGATTTTTAAATATAATTACATATTATTCTTACGTGTCATATATTTTTTGACAACTTGCAATCTTACAATACCTCATTATAAAAAAGTTTTAACTCTCTTGATTACAAATACCCGATCAGAACCAAAAAACTAATCATGGAATGAATGGAGGTTTGTTGTTGGAAACCCAGTTTTGAGCACAAAGTGAATTCAAGAAAGGATTTTTAAAAAATGCTAAAAAAAATTGATTCCTAAAAGGTTTAAGGCAAAGTAAGGATAAATTTGGACGACGGGAGTTTGACGACTGTGAATACGTAAAAACGAAAACATGATATTCAATTTGAAAATCGGCATTTTTTGTTTTCAGTAGCCATTTTTTCGATTTTGAATACAAGGATCTTTGCACCGACATTTTCATTCTTCGTATCAAAAACAAAAACAATTTTAATGTATTACAGATTTTAAAAACATTTTCCTTTTTTAAGTATTTGCAGTCATTTATTGATCGCATTTCAAACATAAAATCCTTTCTCGATTTTGTGACAGTTTCGTAAAAAAAAGTTTTTCAAGAAAAAAAAACTTGTTTACACATACTCCAATCATAAGGCAGCTATTATTCAATTTTTTTCTACAGAATCAGAAATAAAGGAAAATGAAACTTTTGAAAGTGTTGTTAATTTATCCATCCCCGCATAAAAATAATGGACAAGGCAAGTTGTTTTACAAACAAATACGACGATTTCGGCTTTCAGCATTTTTATTAAATGAGTAAGGCAGGTTTTGTTTTTCAAAGAGAAATGGAAACGTCATTTTTCACCCTTTTCATCAAGCCTTTTCAAGCACAATCTACTTTAAACAGTCTGCATGAAAAATAGCAATATGCCCCAAAAAGTGCCTAGTCGATTTTCGCAAGCAAAAGTTAAGTTGCATTGTCCCTTCCCTACAAAACACAAAAAGGCCGAGACAACCAAGACTTGCCCTGTCCATTATCAACATGGGTTTCTAGTCATTCTAGTCTATACTAAGTTGAATTTCATTTTTCACATTCGTGGAAAAGTAATCAAAAACTGTTGATTTTCTTGAGTCTTTTTTAGGATTACAATTCGGCTGCTGAGAACAGTCCCGTTTGCATTAAAAAGTTTTTTTTTCTTCATTTGTTCCAGGAGTATTCTCACAGATATTTTTAAACATTAAAAGTTAACAAAGGTCAGTTTCAGTTTTATTTCTTCAGAAACACTACATTTCCTTATAGATTCCAAAACTTTATATTTTTCTTCGTATCTAAAAAAATTACACAGCTTGGTAACGTCAACGTCCATTGTCAATCGACCTTGACTTTGACTGCCGACAGTTGATGACTGACTGACCCAATTTCTGTGCAGCCAATGTTGACATTGGCATGACGTTTTCTGTGACAATTTTCTTAGTTCCGAGTTGAGTTGAGTCCGGCCCGGGTGAGACACATAGGATGGATGACGGATTGATGTCAGATGTCATGTCACCAAGGCCTCACTAATGCTATTTGGGCTGGGCGATGGAGAAGAAGTCGTCCATAATTTCGACCGAGTAGGCATTCTTCGGGCAGACCTCGGAGACGGGCCACGTGCGATGATAGATCACATTGAGAAAGTTGCGGATGGAGACGAAAAATGCGTCGCGGTAGCTGCGATTCAAATAGTTCGCCGTTGGGGGATAGTCCTCCGGCGTCTTGAGATGGGAGAGAACTGTGGAAAACAAAGACAACATTTGAAGCGCAGCCTTTCGAACCATGTAAAGAAATAAAAAGAATGGATAGTTTAGTCGATTGCATATTTTCAACATTTTTTTTAAAAAAAGCTCATTAGGAATACATATGTACATCAGGAAATATCCCCACATGTGGGTTAAACGGAATTTGAATTCAACGAGAGATTTATAACTGGGAAATAGTGTTTGGAACAAGGGCAGGGTATGAACAAACAAAAATTTACATTCAGGGATCAGCGCCGTCCCAAAAATTTAATTTGAATTTAGGGAGTTGAAAGAAAATCTATTCAAGGTCCAAAAGTTATCCCCCTGAAATCCGTCATACTCGACTTATATGAATTAGCAGCATTTTATAAACTTTGGGCAACTTGAACCTAAATATATCATTATTTCTTGACTGAAGTACGAAAATAATATGCACTCCTGCAATCTTTACTTTCAACAAGAAAACATTTTAAAATTACTGATGGGCCTATTTTTTTTGGAAAATTTCTCAAGGGCCTGAATTCCCTGCGGGTCAGGAGCCACGAAAATCAATCGAATCAATTTCAGGGAAATCTTAAAATTGAACTCAGGTCCTGATTTGGATCTGGAATTTTCCTGAATTGAAATTGATTGACCCCGATCCCAGTGCTCTGTTTCCGAACCCTACTAACCGCCTCTGGAACGTTTATGGAATCATTGGCTCCTACATCCTAAGGATTTCATTTACTTCCGTTAAGATTTTACAGTAGTCTCAACGGTACCGGAAAATACGGCTGCTTCCTTCTATGACTTCCTGACACTCACTTGACCATATTTATTTTAAAAAATCTTCAGTATCATCGCTTTGAAAAGATTGGAAGCCGATATAAAAAACAAGCCACTGACTCAAGTTTCCCCTTCCCATTCTTCATTGCCCAGTTCAGTATTTATCTAATTAGTGTTAAAATGTCGATGTAAAATGGTCTTACGGAACCAGTCCTTCCACTCCGGGTACGGGTTGAGGTCGCCATACATCTTCTCGAAGAACTCAGCCAATCTTCTCGCGTCGGTTCGCCCGGAACGCCTCAACCAGGTAGAACTTGTACAGGCCGAACTCATACTTTTTCACCACTGTGACAAATAATTAATTATTACAAAACATAACTTTAGTCGCAAATAATACATTTATCTGGGAAATTCTGACAATTAAATGTAAAAAACTCACCAGTGGTGTAGCTGGGGGCCAACCGAGAGAAGAACTTGCCCTCGAGGTAGCTCCAAAGCTCTCTGAGAGAGTTTAGATCTGAAGAATCGACGAACACTGAGAGATCGGACACAATCCGTTCCACCTAAAATCACAAAAACATTTAACTATAAATTCCATTTTCTTTGATTAACATATCTTAAAATTAACTCAAAATGTCCCGAAGTACTCGAATCTGAAATAAAAATACGAATTTACTACAAAAATGATTGCAAGTCGATAATCAATCAACTCAGCCAATTATTTACTTCGACTGCGACCATCATAAATTTTCCACCAGGTGGACTCGTCATTTCCCCCAGTTAAATCTTTCTTATATATTTTTTCTTAAATGCGCTTTCAACTAGTTGAAAATATGCTCAATTTTTTACGGAATACTGATCAAACACAGAGAAAAAATGATTTGCGGAAAATTGAGATTACAAACTTCAAACTTCGTTCGCGTGTGGGAGGACAATCATACATGAATACTATTCATACAAAAAAAACATTGGTCACAAAAGCACACGAACCCTTCGAAAACGCCGAATCACACAATAGCAACATAATTTCTTTTTTGGCTATTAATCAACTATTTCTTTTTTAAAGCAAAATTCTCCTTTTGTACTGTAATTGGTACATATAAATCTTTTAAGGATGGCATGAAAAATTTTGGTTACTTTTGATTTTAAGCGTCGGAAATGTTTCGTATTTACATAAAATCACATTCAAAATTATAAATAAAACGTCAATATTTTGGCAATCCCAGACGAAGCTAAGCCCGAAAAAACTATCGCAGCAAAATATAACCGCTAAAACCAATATTTCATAAAAGTTTTGTACAAAAAGAACTATAAAAGTCATCTCACGACTTAAACCACAATTAAGCTCAGTTCCCACTCATTCATTTCCGCCCCATGATATAAATATCTCTCTCCCATATTTTTACCCAATATCGGTAATACTACCCAAAATTAAATACACAACTGCATCTCAACCCCTCCGATTTCAGAACTCACCATCATGATTCATTATTAATTCAACGCAACTCTCACAAACCACGAACCACCACGTCGACGACCACACAACAAATTGTATTTAAATCACAACGGCCTCATAATTCGACTCAATTGCGATTCTGCTTGGACCAGGCTCGACTTTCACTGCACAGTTACAGTTTAACGTCCAACTCAACAATTAACCCTCAAAAAATGACAAACTGCATATATGTACGTGCAAATCGACCATCTGTTGTCACACACGGCCACAGCACAACACACAAAACACCGGAAGTGGCTTACAGCTAATATATTAATTTCATTCAAAGATCACCTTCACAAATAAATATTTTTGTGTACTCGCAAACTACTGGAAAAAACACTAATTGGAATCACGTATGTCATCTGTAATTGAGAATTGATGGAATTGAATGGCAAACTCACTCAGCCTCCGAGATTTTTTGACAGTGGAGAGTGGAGAGCACGTCCTTGCTGTGCTCAACATCATCAAGTTGAGTTCGGCTTTCAGCTGATTACATTCTCCACTCGAGAGACAGGAAGACAACAAAACAAGGAGAAGGCTTATTTTTTGAGGCCGACGAAGACAAAAGGGGGAAAATATATTCATTGCTTGCATCACGGAAAGTTGAGTTGTGCGAGACCAACTTGAGCACCAGCACCGCCCGTGCACGCGATGAGGAAAGAAGTTGCATGGACTTTGAGGATTGGAGTGAGTTGGAGGTGGAAGAGGAAAGGTGACGCCAGCAGCCCGAGACGCCGAGCTGGAGTCGGACTGAAAAAAGGAACAAAGCTGGCGAGGCTTGTCTTTGTTCTTTTCACGACTCGATACAAGCCAAATGAGAGCCTTCTTTCTGTGGGTACACATATTTCATACACAAGTCTTGATGCAAGTCATAAAAACCGTAGCTTTTATTTCACGAAAATATATATAAAGAAAACATACTTTCTGCCAAAAAACACGTCTCAACAAAACTATTTAGTACACATCGAGAAATGCATCCCAAATTCATAGTTGAAATAATTAATTATGTGAATATAAGATGAATATATATATAAAAACACTGCAAATTCTTTAAAAATCTAGATTTGCTTCCAACGTTTCAACTACATCTCCACATTAAATTCATAGTATCAAGTCCAGCACTTTGGCAAAATCTCACATAGACTTTTTTCGAATATTTCCGCTTTCTATTACGAAACAATAATTAGTAGTTAAAATTGACTGGTCAACATGATTAGATGACATAGAGTTTCGTCACAGAACTGAGTCTAAAGTAATCTTAAAGCTACCAAAAACAGTGTCGGTCCAAACAGTGTCAGCAAGTAAAAATGGAATGCCAAAAAATAGACAATTGATTAGATACTTGGTCAAAAAAATTAAAGGCGTCTTTTACAACTGAAGAAGAGGCTGGGAAAGTGCCCTCGTCTTTCATCGTTTCATTATTGAAGCATTTAAGGGGAGGATGGGTCATTCCCATCAGGCTCTGGCACAGGCTCTGTTTTAACGACGACCTCGCCCACATCTTGCCTCTGATCATGCCGCTCTTCAGGTACTGTGACAAATAAATAAAAAAATAGAACAGGTTCAGATGGAAGAAACGCAAGAGATTTTTCCTTAAAAACTAGAGCTCGACTGCGATATTAACTAGGACAAAGAGGAGAAGACATTCGACAGAGACAAAACTGGATAGTAAGATTCGAGTCGAAAGTAAAATGCTCAAAAGCAGGATGAAATAGAATGCTGCTTGGGAAAATAATATTTGTTAAATTACAATCGCTGTAGTGTAGGATTTAGATATGTATGAATGAAAATGGAAAATTCACTAAATATGATTTCTGAACGTCCAATTCTTAGCTGCCTTAGCTCAAACTTTTCAAAACTTGAATGTCATACAAACGCAAAATTTAATGTAATGATTGGGGAACTGTGCGACAAATAGCACATAGCTCTGGAAACTTTGAAGGGAAGTTTTGGACAGTTTTTGAGAGGCATGGGTTGGAATATTCATGTACTTTAAATAATTCTAATCCCCCTAAACCCATAATATATAAATTCATTTTCAAAATTGAAAACCCCAAATTTCTATGGTAATAAGGAGTTTACTTCCATAAACAGTTCAGAGTTTTCTAACTTGGAGTAGGTATTCTTATTGAGAGCTGTCACTGCTTGTATTTAGGAAGTATTTTTTAAACCGGAGAAATTCAGACAAAAATAGGAAAATTGGCTATGACTCACTTTGCTCCTGACAAAAGTCATTATCGACCGGCTGACCTCCTTCCTCGAAATCCATCGGGCCACTCTCATCACCCCTCTCCTCCATCACCACCACGTCGCTCGGAACTGCAACAAAAATTCAATTCATGATGACAAATTATTCTTAAAACTAGGTAATTTAAATTTTGGGAATGTACAAGAAAAAGTTTTGAGGTTCAGAGAAAAAGTCATAAGCGCGTCATTGTATTCGCACGTACCTCCCGAATCATCATTTACCGCGATTTCCAAAGCTGGACGCTCTAAATCGGCTGAGGTCTTCCCTTCGGCGTCATTTTGGCCACCTCTGTCAGCTTCAGCGTCTATAAATGATTAAAGAGAAATTCCGTACAATGACCGTGAATGATACACGTAACGTCCGTCTGACACAGTTCTTTGTAATTTACAAAAGCTACTGTTATTACCAGATCCGTCCTCAAATATCGGCAGCAGCTCGTCTTCGGCGATCTTATCGAAGATTAGCGTGGCGAGCTGCGCCCAGCCGAGGGCGAGCTCGGTTGGCAGGTTAGAAGACTCAGTAGCCTGAGGCGCCACTGTGGCCTGGGACCTTTGCCTGCGGCGTGGGGCGGGGGACGAAGCCAGACGAGTTTGATACTCCGCTGTAAAAAAGACAACAACCATTTTTAAAACACACTGATAACGTAGATAGGAATCTGTAGCCCTTCCTTCTCACTCACAAATTTGCGTCTGATTGATTCATTTCAGATTTTGGGTTTTTACAGGTTCACAGGCGCTGCAAAAAGTTACCGAGTTCATGACTCGAATGACTTTATGAAACTACATCTCCGAAAGAAATCTGCTGATGTAGTATTGCTGAAGCTGATCGTAAAAGTTGCGAACAAGAGTTCTTCATAATTTTATGAACAGAAGTAAAAATATTCTACAAAGAGCCATTGAATTTTTGAAAAAATTCACGAAAAAATTAGGTAAAAATCGAAACTAGAAAGTAGGGCAAAATTTAAATTAAAACAGTCTTTCCAACGTGCTAAAACAAATTAAATTGAAAAACTATTAAATTTTAATGTCCAAAAGTATTCAGACAATCAGAATAGAAATTACGACAAAAAAGTTCGTAAAAAATGCTTTGGTGAAACAACTTTTTGCGCGATGGAATAAAGTATTGAAAACTGTTCAAATTAGAAACAAGTATCAATTCATCAAATCGAAAAGAAATAAAAACAGGCATTCGTGGGAACCTTAATTTTTCAGTCAAAGCCAGCAATTTTTTCTCTGGTAACCCTACAAACTGCGGGAGCCAATCAAAGTTATTCGAATTTCATATTTGATATAACTTTTACTCTCACAATCAGTTAAATCATGGGAGAGAATTTAAAAATAAAAAAATCTAAGACACTGATTTTGTATTAAAAACACGAATCTTATCAAGAAACTACTTTAAAGGAAACAATAGGAAAAATATTCTTTGAAAATAAATTGTAGATCACAGAAAATTAATCAATCTGAATCAGGGGCAAGCCAAAAGACATAAATATCTATACAAGAAATGACTACATATTTTAAGCGAATCATTGATTCGGAATCGCAGTCGCCGAAAGAATCTTGATTTTTGTTACCAAACGCAAAGTAAAGGCTGACCAAGCATCGCAAACTAATTGTGTCAGACTCACCCTTTTTGTTCTCAATTTCTCGTAATTTTTCCAAGATGCTGTCGGCAATTTCCAAACCATCGTTTTCGAATACGATGCAAGGCAACTGCTTTATTTTCGAACACCTTCATTTTACGACGATAATTGCGTTGAAGTCTCATTGCAGAACTTCGAGCGGCTTTAAGTTCCTTTGCCAAGTTTTCAATCTCTTCCGCCTGTGACTTTTGAATTCCCTTGAATTTCTCGAGTTCCTTTACATCCTTCACGTGAGTCAGTCTGGCTTCGTCCAGCAGTTTCCTCAGTTCTGCAAGAAACAAAACGGGCAGAGCAAAAATTAAATAAGTGCTATTCACTTCAGCGGTCAAAAAGCGAATACGGTTTCAGATGCTAGCCGAATTAATTTAAATAAAATGTCGGTTGAATCGTACCAGTTTTGACTCAGAAGTAATATTTTTGTCAAAATTACAAAATGGACTTAAACGCTACTGAATGTAGACTGTGATGCAAATTATTATTATATGAATGTGTTCATATAATAATAATTCCGATTCTGACCTATTTTGAAGTTCGCAACGTAAATTTAAAATGAGTTATTCAAAACCGCCTCCTAATTAATCCTTAATGTTCAATTTCCAAAAAGGAGCAATTCGAAATTGGCAAAGTAGTACAAAATGCTACTGGATTCAAATTCCGTGCATAAAACTAAGCCACGAACAAGCTTACTTTTCTTTTGTACCTCCCAAATTCTTTTTCGTTACCATAGCAACAGCAAACGACTGAAAACAAATTTCAGACTTGTAAATTCGGTAAGAATAAATAAACCGTCATCGTATTCGGAATCATCATTGATCTGATCGCATTGACTATAACTGCCACTGGTACTCGACCAAGCCCGACCTCCACTTCTAAAGTCCCTTCTTTACCACTTTACCAGGTCCCTTTTAGGGTAACAAAATCCTAAAGAAATCTTGCAAATATTCTCATTTAAAATTAAAACATTTTGCAGTTATGTACACAACGCAATATTTATGCTTTTGGTTCAACCTTTGAACTCCGTCGCCTGATCTCCGATCAACTCGTTGGACACAACGTCACTTCCCTCAATCTCCTTGAGCATTTCCTTCAGCTCCTGATTTTCCAGCTCCACAAGTTCTAAGTCCTCCAACTTCGCCTTGAGCTCTTCATTCTCAAACTCAATGTCTTCAACGCGCTCGTTCTTAGAATTAAAAAATATAATGGCTTCTTCAAAGTCCTCAGGATCACAGGAGCCGGCAATTTCCCCCCATTTATCCAACTTCTTCTGCAGTTCCACCTCCCGATCGTGACTTTCGGCGAGGTCGTGTTCTAGCTGGCGGGTGAAGGCACGAAGCTTACGGAGCTCCTTCATCTCCGTGTCGTTCAGCGCCTGCCTCGAGTCTAACCGCGAGACTATCTGCTTCAAAAAAGAATGAAAGCGAAAATGAAATACTTGACCAAAAAGTAGAACTAAAATGCAATGAGGCTGGAAGAGAGGATAGAGAGGGAGAGAGTAGGGAATACAAAATTGTTTGGTTAGGATATTTTATAAAAATATATGAACCTCTGAAAGCTTACCTTCACTTGAAAGACGTCGGGCGAATCTTCTTCCTCATAGGCTTCCGAAATCTTCTCCATTTTTGGTGAAATTCGTGGTAAATGACTGCCTCCACCTTTGGGATTCTAAACCTCTAAGTTCGTATACTCACAAGTCAGCAATTCAATCTGCAATCAAAAAGAAGAAACCAAAACTTCTTTATTTTAAATGTTTGATTAAATGATGGCAAGAGACTCAACACAAATCAATACTTAATTATGGGTAAACTAAATAAAATAACAGACTGCAAATCGTTAAAAACTGTTAAGGATGTGCGGTGGTAACAATCCAAACTTCGTTTGTCAAATTTTTAAAACATTCATTGACTGCTCTCACAAAAACAATATGTAAACAAAACTTTTCTTACAATAAACACCAAAGTCCAAAGCCCGACTCCTTCGAAAAGTGAAAATTATCAGATTTAAATGATGACGGGTGGCTCACTTAACCGTTGGTATCAGAAAAATTAAACAAACTGTTTTAAGCAACCCTTAACCAAGAAATGAGTGATAACACCGGCAGGACGACCTCAAAGTTATCAAATGGCATCTGCAAAGTAAAGTAAAAGTAGTTAGTCTTCAACTTGTTTCTTCGAAAATCGAAGCAATACCAACTTCACTACAATATGGTAAAAAATGGACTATTGAAGTAGTAGTAGACATGAAGCAGAAGATATGTTTTTATGCGAGCGACCCAGATGGATGGTGTTGGGGGGTGGAAACGTGCTTCACACCTTTTTCTTTCTTCTGTTGGCGAAGTCGTAGGCCGTAGTATTTTTGTGCGTATTTTAGGTTAATAGTAAAAAAGAAGAGAGTAAAACAACTCATTCATTTTTTGTATCGAAATAGTGTAAGGAAAAATGTCTTGCATTAACTTACGTTTCCCTGCACTTTGCCTACCTTAAACCACGCACTGGAAAAAAGAGAATGGTCAGGGACGTCTGTGTATTTAAATGATTGTGTGCTTGTCCACGAAGCTACGATATTATCTATTTACAATCAACCTATTTTTATTTGAGTTCGATCTGGAATCTGGATCAGTTGGGTGTTGTATAATAAATATCTACATACATATCATCCTCTTGTCTTTTCATGAGCTACACATTATGCGTGTGTCTGTGAGTCTTACACTTTAAAAATTGATGATAAATGATTAATGAATTAGGAAGTGCATGTGTATCCTTGTCTTAATTGTTGAGTCAAAGTCGGGAAAGCCGAACAATGATCTTTTAAATAGGGGCACAGACCACTGTTCGTCACAACTAAATGAAAAAAGTAAAAACACACACGCAATTTTAGCAGCTCATTTTTCTTGAAAAAAATAATCAGATTAGGATAAGACGATTTTTTTAAAGAAGGCATAAATCCTTTCTTGGGACGAGGCATTAAATGACGACATGTGATAAAAAGTAGAATGCAGTACCCAATTAAATGCAGTGACTTGAAAGAAAATAATATCATTCACTACTTGTTCATAATCTTAATGGATAAAATAAGAAATTCTGTTTTTGTTTTGGGAAATGACCAGGGCACTTTTTTCATTTTTAAGGAAATATTTGAAAATATATTTTTACCTTCAGTCGTCAGGGCTAAATATTTAGTAAACATGTTAGCTCCTGCTTGAAGATTAATAATCGCATAGTCGTAAATACGTAATTATTCCTTCATAGATTTATTGACTCGTTTCGATAAAACATTCAAGGAAACCTTTCACGGTTAATTTTTTTCCAATTACCAATAAAGTCCGACTATTTCAAAAAGTAAAACGGGTACATTTCCCATTTCCAACACATTTTCGATGATACCAGGTGACTTAAATGAACTTTTTATTTCAACTGACAGCAGTGTATTGATTTTAGTAAAAACGAAAAGGAAGGAAGGAAAAGAGCACTAAGAATCCTTGAATTACTTACCTTTTCATAAAAAATTCCCTTTAGATAGTGCTTACTGGAAGGTTGCAAAACTTTTTAGTCTCGAATCGGGCTAAAAATTTGCTGAAACATAGATTTTGGTATGCTGAATCTGTAACATATAGATATTTATATTCACACCGGCGCCCTTTAAGGGCGTGTGAAATTTTGATTTTCTACTTTGCACATCTCACACTAGAAAAAAAGAGGATAGACGGGGCCGTGTTTTGTTTAGTGTTGGAATTGGGGAAAACTGAAATTGGTACTTACCGGTAAATGCTAGTTTGGACGTCCAACCCCTATTTGTTCAAAGCTATCCAAAACTTCAATGACCATATACACAATGTAAAAAGTGGGAAAAATCTGGAAATGACTGCGGACACTGACGGATGTTTTGGACATTTTTCGATATTTTCCGGCGAATACGTTTTATCCATCCAACTGAGTAAGTCACGTGGCTGGGAAAAACTCCAACACTAATTTTGTTTGAATGGTTGTTTGGTTTGTATGCAAAGCTACAGATCTACAATCACAAAATATTTTTAATTTTACGTATCATTGCCGAGGTAGAAAAAGAATTTTCACAGGAAAAAATTATCCGATAATTTTTTTGCCTATTTGTACCTGCAAAGTGAAGAATGATTTTGATTAAAAACGAGAGAAGCAAAATCATACGCAAATGCAAGCCGATATTTCATGCCAAAGTCAGTAAGAAAAATTTGATTTTATTTCATCAACATAAAATAAATGACCTTTCCAAATAAAATAAGTCTCAATAAACTAAACACACATCGGCAAGGAAAACATTCCATATAGAATTGATAGCTCAATTACAATTTATGCAATTTTGACTTGCTTGCATCACACAACTACAATTTACATTACTTTTACCAGCATAACACAGAATTTGATTCATATTTTTAGAAATAAAAAGGTTTACATTTAAAACAAGCGTCAAATATTGCTCCCCGGTACTAAATATATCCACACTTAATTGAAAATATAAAATATCAATTATGCCAACTCACGTTTAACCCTATGCCGTAAACTTTCGCTATTTTTAAAATTTAAGTTCCATAACCATGACAATAATTTACGGGCTATATTTTATTGCATATAAGCAATTGATTCGAGAACACAAAATTAGCTCACGGACACGCGTCCAAGGCTATATTCAAGCCACCAAAAACAAAAAATTGGTCCGCATTAAAAACATGACTTAATTAATTTTNAAAACAAAAAATTGGTCCGCATTAAAAACATGACTTAATTAATTTTTACTCCCGGCTAATTCGGGGTAATAAATATATCAATTCACGTCTAGCACTTTTCAGAGAAAACTCACATTTTTTTCCTTTTTAAATATTTAATTCAGCTTCTTATCCTAGTAGATAACAATAATTTTTGGTTTATATTCACTGGTCAACGTTTGATAAAATGTCATGATAACAAAAGTAGAGTCACAAAGTCTAAAGCAATATTATAAAGCTATACAATAAACAGATAAAAAAGGGACTCCAACAACGACAAATGATTGCTTTTGACAGAACGAACATTTGAAAATAAAAACAGGCGTCGCGTGCATTAAAAATTGAACCTGAGAAAAAGGAAAAAGGGCCAGATTATTTAATACTAAAGTTCAATCCACAGCTCTATCGATTTCCGGCCAACGTCTCAGACCCTGTATTATGTTTCCCACGGTGAGGATAAGTCATCCATGTCAACTGGCTCGGTTTTAACCACCACCTGGCTTTCGCCTTCCAACTCATGATCATCCGCAGCTGTGACAAATGTAAAAAATGAGAACTGATTTAGACTTAGAATCAGGAGACGAAAAAGTTGCTTTTTATAAAAAAATATCAACCATGAGTTTGTAAAATCGGGTGTGTGAAAGAGGTCCTCTTTGTAAAAGTGGCTGTATGAAAAAAGTGTTGAATGTAAGTGTCGCAGCTGAATGTAAAAGTAGCTATATGACTTTTGGGGCGAATTGAAGACCTATTTTGATTCAAAATTTCTTCTATCAGTGACTGAAAAAAGCTACATTTACATACATTGGTCAACAAAATCAAAATTATTATATACAAACTTTTCTTTTATGCAATAGATACGTTAGCAGTATAGCAAAATCTTCT
>JAHZMY010000622.1:0-16594 GCA_027743915.1 Seira sanloemensis
TTATGTGCAGCTGTAAGGGAAAAAGTTAGACGAATTTGCTATTTTTCTCAATTTCAGAACTGTGGTGTAGATATTCGAAAGGAAATGAGTCAAAACATACTCCTTGTGGGAGGCTGCACAATGATCCCTGGATTTCCCGAAAGACTTGAGCATGAACTCACCAAATTATGTCCACCGCATCTAAAGCCAAAGGTAAATGGACATTGATATTTTTATACGTTAACGTAATCGTCATCGTCGTATCGTATACGTCATCAACTTAGCAATCGTTCTTTTGTGTTCCGTTTTGAGCTAATAAAATACTTTTATTTTCCCCGTAGGTAAATGTTTCTCCGTATCGCTATCATGCCAGCTTCATTGGAGCGTCGGTCCTGGCGACGACTGAGGCCTTTGAGAAGTCTCTTCTCAGTCGCAGTAAATATGATGGGAGCTCTTGCCCCGACTTCTGGATGGTTTAGTTGTTACTTGCTTTTATCATTTACTTTCATATGCGTGAATTACTAGTTATACCTAGATTAGCTCGTAAGAAATCATTTTTAATTTCTCTTCAAAGTTTTGAAAGTCAATGAAATTGACACAAAATACTGCAATTTTTGTAAGTTAAAATTTCTGTAGTCAAAGTCAACTGCAATCAAATCATTTATGTACTGTCTCTATACACACATGCACTCTACGGCGACCTCTCTGTATTACAATGAAATTGACACAGAATACTGCAATTTTTGTAAGTTAAAATTTCTGTAGTCAAAGTCAACTGCAATCAAATCATTTATGTACTGTCTCTATACACACATGCACTCTACTACGGCGACCTCTCTGTATTACTAGTTTAGGGAAGCTTCGAAGCAATATTCACCTCCTGAGATGCCTTCTAATATAATTTATTTTTATTACTAGCCTCGACATATTGAGTAGGTATAATGTAAACCTCTGTGGTAAAAACGAAACTCTATTCGCAGCGCTATATAGCAGTTATTGTAATCGCTACATGATGTAGATTAAAGTTAAAATAAAGTAAAGCGAAATCTCGTTATTTATTGCAGTGTTTGCATATACAAAAAGACCATTTGGCACTTTTAACATTACTTCAAGCGAGGATACATTATTGCTGGGGAAGAAAGGTCGTTTAACAATCTCTGGTCATCGTTCATCATAATTTGCATTTTGGAATTGTCCATTATTCACATACCACAAGAGAATGCCTACTTTAAAAAAATATTCCTTCAGTGAATGACTCCTCCAAGGCAAATCAAAAATGGCAGCTTTCATGGAAAATAGGAAGTGCAAATTCCAGTGTGTGAAACAATGGCGGTGCCTAAATTACCACAGGAATTAAGATCATGACTGGGCGGGGCCGATAGCTTATATCTGATCCTTTTGTACTTTTCCTCGGAAAACTACGGCCACGGAACGTATCGGACCCCCTGTAACTATGTATGTATCTTTAAGAAGACGATGAAAGTAGGCAAGTACATCGTTACGAAGATGTAGCTGTATGGAATAAAAACCCTATAATATCTGCTTATTCCCACCATCCTTTTATGCAATATTAGCATTACTTTGATAATGTTAGATAACATTACTATCTCTCAGCAAAAAAAAAAGTTTTTGCTAGACAATGCTATGGTGTGCGCGATGATATGATCGTGATCCTTTATGCGACCACTCTGGCTCCACTCAGATTTCGTGTTATTTCATTCCCCGAAATCGGTTCATTCGCTCAGGGCAGAGTAGAACGCGTTCCTAGAGCTTGTGGATGAAAGGAAGGGAAGAGATTGTTAGGAAAAAGGAGTTTAGGATTCATAGCCTACCTTATTGCAGTACGACACGCTCACGCACGCCAAAGAAAATAGTCTGAAGAATATCGTCGTATCATTATATTTCAATGAATGCAGAAAAAAGATACAGAGTCACAAAAACGTAAAAATGAGGGCCACATGGATAAATTGCCAACTGAACTGAAAGGAAAGTTGTGATTTGGTATTGCTAACGTTCCAAAAAAAATGTATCTTCTTTGTCAGCTCCACAAAAAAAAGTATTGCCATCCTTGTCTACTCGTGAATATGTCGTTTCTTCCTTGCCTGTCTTACTGACTTACTTTTCTCTCTGCTTTGAAGATATTAGGCTCCTCACAAAAGGATTGAATGGTGTTTCCACGCGTTTCGTGTAGTAGTAAACAACTTAGCAAGGATGCTATTTCAGTTGGCAAAACGAAGACTTTTCTTTTTTTTTCTCCTCTTTGTGTATTCTCACGTAACATTAGATTGCTTTTACTCCTTTAAGTGGCCGAGCATAAAGAGAAGAGGATGCTGCTTCTAAATGATGATATGCGGACCGATGGTTCCTTCAGCTTTAATGGGAAGCCGTACTACACTTTTTCCGTTGTTACTTTTTTTGTGGAAGAAAGAAGCGGAGCAATCACACAGTTGCGAAATCTATCCTTTCAAGGATACGAGCTGTAAGGAAAGAAGACGGAGAGAAAAGAGAGAGAGACAACGGAAGTCATATCTTTCTTGATTCTATGCGAAAGCCAAGTTCACCCATTCAAACGTACGGCATCATCTCCTCGTACATTTTATAGCGTCCATATAATAATGCGTCTACGAGCATGATCGTCGCACTTGCCATTTCATGCAATAAATGTATGAACATTGTACAACTGCAACTGTTTTATTTTGGAAGGCTGTGAAGGCAAAATCTTTCAGGGGAAGTGAACAGAGCATGTTTCCTATTCGATGAAAATGTCCCGTACAACAGAGCAGTGTGCAGTCAAGTCGTACACTATAAGACGAGACATGCGGCGCTTCGTAGAAAGTCAGTTGCAAGAAAGTAGTTGGAACAGAATTTCTGTTACTTTTGCTACTCAAGGAAAGAAGCGAGCATAGAGCTTCAGTCTTGTTTTTTTTTCATTGCTTATTTCTTCATTCATGTAGTCATTCATCAATTCGTCCAAAAGGGTCGGGAAGGAGAAACGCTGCTTTTTTCCCTTTCCCAGCCTCATTTACTTCACAGTGCTTATTGTTACAGATTTTGTGATAGAATTTCCTCTCGACTTTGTGCGAAGGATCGAAGGATGAAGAATTGCCCTTCAGCTTGGTGCTTCGTTGTTACAACGACTTGAGTCATATACATACAACGTTTGTGGAAAGTCTGAAGTTTCGACATCAGTGGCAGATCGTTTCAATATTTATGCAAATTATCATCGTCATCATCATGCGCCGCCGTTTTACATGAACATTAATTTGAGCCATAAAATGCAGGAAAGGATGGAGCTTTTTTGAATTGTGTCTGTGACAAATGAGAATTATTAGATGGTACTACACTCACATAGAGGCTACGTGTAGACATGCAAAGAGAGAGAAGTCTTTGGAACAAAGGAATTCGTCAAGTAAGTAAAACGTGAAACTGACTTGAAAAATATATGTATTTTTTTCTTTTCGCGTCTTCTGCACTTCATACCCTATCTCTAAACTAAACAGGTTGTTTTCAACATTTAGCGGAAAAATCCGGGAAAAGACAGAGGAACGAAGGAGCTTGGCATGATGAAGTTGAGATTGAAGTGATGAAACTTTTTTCTGCCTTGTCTGCTTATTATTAAAATTTGTGGAAAAACTGTAACGTTGGAAAAAAGACTTGCACTTATCGAAATACTTTACACGAGTTTGTTTGACATGTGAAAATGACTTGTTTTTTCAGTCCAGTATAGAATACAAGATGAAAACAAAAATAATGTTTTTATTGATACAACAAGAACACAAGTTGGTGCACGAGGCAACGAACGGGTTTCTTGCTGATAAGCGGACCATTGGACAAAAGTTTATTTTAAAGGGAGATCTGTAATAATGCCCAAACCAAGGTAATTTTTTTGCTCTTTATTTACACTATCTTTCCGGCACGAACTGTGTGCATGCCGTAATGGCTCACATTAGCTTACGCCTAACAATAACTAGAGATAAATGAGAATTGATATTTTTCTGTAACCGTCAATCAATGGTTCTCCGACCATTTTGTCTAAATGGAGAGCATTTGCTCTGCTCTATGTTTTTTAGCTTTTCTCATGCTATAAATATAATATGGACCTTTTGTGTTTAGTCAGAACATTAGAGTAGAAAGTCGCTCTCAGGAACGGAGACCATGGGGAGATAACATTTCTTAAGTCTAGTCCATTTTTTTACTTGGAAAAAACTGTTTAGAAGACCATTAAGAAGGATACACACACACTTGCTGGTTCGCCTCTGTTCTCCACATTTACTTCTCCGCTGAAGTGAGAGCATACGCTCGTTGTTCACTTCTTGACTTCTCGTTTGCACACGCCGTTATTGCTCATTTCCATTCAAGACGAAGAAGAGTCAAGTAAGCCACAATCTCTCTCTCGCTCTCCACAAAACCATCTCTCTTCTGCTCTCAGTGGAAACCGAATATCGGGGAGCGACAAAGTAGAAGCAGGGCTTTCTGCACTGTGAAAGAAACGTTTCAAAACTCGAATCTGTTTACTGCACAAGGTTTGGAAACTCGACTGTGCCATGTATGACTACGTCACTCAATAACCTCGTCGTTCCCGAACTATTTTCAACCCACGTGAATCTCCTCGATTCGTTAGCATTTTTATCATTTCCCGGTTTTGCTGAAAGTGATGCAATATGAAAGTGTGAGTTGAAGTTTTTTTGTTCCATGTGAAAAGAAAGTATATATCAGTTGGAAAGGAACCGATACATGCGACAAAACGACCACTTTACCGTAATATTTTTTCAATGTAGTTTTGTTTTCAAGTTTCCCGAATCATCGTCACGTCGACAAGCTACAAAGATTGTATGCCAGCCAAATTAGACGTTTGCACTCGGGTTTATTTAGAGAGCAAGAATTTTTTTGCCTTGTGCAATTATCCATCCATTCCCACTAATCCTTTTGGTACACTCTGCCGCACTTTTTCACAATTTTTGATCAGACAAAAAAAGAATGAAATAAATAAGTGTCGTATCGACGGACAATGAAACTGATTGGAGATAATTGAAGTTGAAACGACAAAAATGAGGAGAGCTAATCTTTCGCCGTAAGTTATTTTTGGTTACATCTTAATCAATTTTCAAGTCGCCCCACTACACCAATAATGAGTTTGGTACTGCACAATCTTACTCATTTTATACGTGTGGATAGTTAGGTGCATATATCTTTGTTGTGGATTTAAAATGAGCAGATCTTTATAATTCTTCACATGCTGTTCATAGGTTGTGCAAAAAGTCTATTCAATCGTCTTGCTGGAGAAATAATGAGGTGGAAACAAAAAGGGTCCGTACTAATTTGCATTCATACTCAATCTCATGTTTGATACTTAGATGTTCAGAACCAAAGCTGCTCTTTCATCATTAAGTTGAAAATTATATCCCTGAAAGATCAGACGTTCCCGTGTGGTGTGATATGACGTTTCCTTAAGATATTTTGCGCGTTTGCCAAAGAACTGGTGGTTAAGTATATGATAAAAATGCTCAAAATGTACTCAGCCATGCACATCATCCAGTTTTTTGTAGTCTAAAATCCCCCTGTTTTACATATTCTAATATTCAAGTGAAATGCAAGGTTAGTATTTTCATTTACAAAAACAATTATTCAAGTGAAGACACTTTCTTCCTAAGCTAACGTATGAACTATACTTACTTAATTCTCACTGAGGTTTATTTTGTGGTGGTTTAATGGCTATGGCTATGCTACATTATTTGTTACCTTCAAAAAGTCGCCTTTCGTGTAACTTTTCTTCAATTTTGAACTAAAAATGGGAATAGGGGATATTGGCTTTTCAGCTTGAGTGTTACACTTTTCTTACAAAGGAAGCTGTGTAAATAAATCCACTGCCATTTTCCATGCAACATACCTACATTACATAAGTGCCTATAGTTGCCTAAGTTTTTTGTACGGCATTTTTGCTGCTTGAAAGTAGTTGACATTCCACTCAGGTAGCAATTAACTTAGAATGAGCAGTCAAAGCTTAGAATAAATGTAATCTGTCGCGAAATGGCCTGTAAAATGGCAAGATATTTGCTCGGACGTCCTGGAACGCATTTTTATGCTTCCAATGGGAAGTTTAGGCGACGAAAAGTTCATAAACCAAATTTTATTGCTCTCTCCTTCGCGTGTAATGCTTAACTTGCGTTGTGAAAAAGAAAAAGGCGAGATTTTTATGATGTCAGCTCATTATGTCATACATGTTTTTCATGTGCTTTAGCTGCATTCTTATGGACTACTAGAACACTGAGCAGGTCACACAAAGTAAGTTCAGTTCTACATCCACAGTCACAAAAGTTAATAAGTGACAAGGAGAAAAAATGCATAGCACAGCAGTAAAATCAAAAGTTAAATAAGCAAATTGTCCCTTGTATTTACAGAGATTTTGTTTTTGTTTAAATTGGCAAGAAACAAAGCATTGATACGGACATGATGAATGATTGCGGTGGAATAAGTGTTAATGCCATCAAGTTTTGAAATAGAGTCGTTCAGACATACATACATTTTAACACAATAAAATCGAATGATACAATAATTTATTTAGGTCAAACTTTGACTATTTTCTTTACAAAGGTATCATGCCAATTATTCTACATTTGAACTGTATACAATCTGACAAAGAAGGAAAAATTTCACATCTTATTTATCAAAATACGATTACAATCTAAAAGCTCACTCATGATGAATCATGATCAGATTCAGTATTTGTCCACATTCATTAAATCATTTTACTAAAATTTGTATGTATGTACGTCCACTTTTCTAGATGAAAGAAGCAAGTCAAAAAGCGTGTGATGTTTTCAAATTCTGCCTCGCCATCGGAATCACCGTAACGTTCTTATGTGATTTCCCGTCAACAAATGCTGCCAACGATGAAGAGTCGACGAACGAGGAGAAGGGTTCTGGAACGCATCACAAGCTCCTCATCATCATGCTGGACGGGTATGTTTAAAGAATTAAGTGGAATTACTGGAGGGAGCATGAAAGCGTGTTTCATTCATCAGAATATATATCCTATTAAGTGTAAACTTAGAGGCAGTCACCTCATAAAGGGTTTAGTTAATAAAAGGCGACATGACTCACGAAGGTACATATACATACATCCTTGGTCAAACTAATGTGGAAAAATCTGGGTATGTATGTACATATTTAGCTGGTTATCAGTTTGCCTAGAGTCCAGAAGAGCATAAGAAAAAATTTATTCAGTTAGTTCCTCGTCCAAACCCCCATTTCTCTGGACATCCTCCTTTTATTGGAAGGATTTTGTTCGACTTTTTTTCCTATCCATCCCTAGCAAAGAAAATGACTTACTTAACCACGACTCCTTTACTTTGTGATGATGATGTCATTTTGGCTGGCTAAACAAACATGTCTCACTTTACACTCTTTCAGTGTAAATGACTAAGAAAGAATTAAAAGGAGGCTTTTGATGATGTTCCACGGACTTCCTCTCTCACCAGCCTTTCACGGTAGCCCTTGTAAGGAGCACAAAAGAACTAGTGGCTCCCATGACTGCCATTATGTCACGTACCATTTACTGTTTTAGCACCCTCCTTTTCCAGAGGACTTTTACTCACACCCACACACACAGCCGTGCATGGAGTTAGTAGAGGAAAGAACGTTCCTTTTACTTTTGATGACATAATAGCTTTATCAGCGTAACAACATGCCTGGCATGCACACCTCAGGTATCTGCATTGTTTGAGATTAAAATGAAAAATTATTGTCCAACCGCATAAATTCACCGTTCTCACGTCGTCTGCAAAAGCTTTCCGGGGATCGAGACGGGAGATAACGCAGTTTTTGAGGCACAAAGGAAAATGTGTGCGTCCTTTTTTACCGTTCATAAGCCAACGAAAAGTCTTTTGAAAGAAAGTCCTTTATTCTCCAGATAGAAAGAATCTCATATACTTAAAGGTACGTTCAGCTGGGAAAAGTACTGGCACAAAGTGAAAAGGTCAATGACCGCTTAGTTTGCCATTTTTGATAAGACCACAAAAGAGGCAAGCATGGGCGTTAACTCGTTCTCTAAAGAGCAGCTTATAAACCTATTCATAATATATGTACGCCCGAACAATATTTAACATCGCAGGCACCCAAGTATCTTCGGAGACAATAGTAGAATGAGAAAATTGCCCAGCGTTTTTATGTACCTACTCAATGTTAGTTTGGAGGTATGTATTTGAATATTACTTACTACATACATACGGCTATAGTGCGTAGCATTTGAAGACGCCTTTCGATATTATTGCCGTAATGAGGGATCATTTCTCAGGTTTGGCTGAGCAGTTGTTGTAAACCTTCCAGGACATCTCCACTACTTGCCGATTTAGATAGCACAAGACAGTGAAATCTCTTTGCTTGAGTGCTTGCGTGAGTACATAAAATTGATAAGATGTTACTCTGCCTGCCAGACTGCTTTCTTTTCAATTTGTGGATTGATAAAAATGCGTTCTTTTCTCCACGAGCCACCAACAAAAAGGACATCATATTGAAGCCAATGGAAAATATGAAGTGTGTAATTTATTTATAGACTAAAAAATCGTGATGGAGTGGATACAAGTCATATATATGCTTATATTGACTAAATATATAGTCAAAATTATATTATGTATACTGTAGTTGGTTCTAGTCGATTCACACGCAATTTTTCTTAGCTATTATTGGGATTTTCCATTTTCGACCAGATGCATGCATATTTAAATGAGGAAAAAGTGTAGTTGCTGAATACAATCATAATAATGGGAATGTTGATTGACGGGTGCAGTTTCAAATGGGACTACTACGAAAGCCAGAAGGATGAACTGATTGCGTTTCCAACGTTCCTTCAAGAAGGCGTCCAGGCAGAATGGGTGGAGCCAGTCTTCCCTTCCCTCTCCTATCCCTGCTGGACAACAATTTCCACTGGAGTCTATCCCGAAATTCATGGGATTTTGGGAAACTACATGTTTGACTTACAGCGTGACGCTGTGTTTGATCTTAACAATCACACGACAACGAGAATGGATCATTGGTGGCAAAGCAGCGAGCCGATATGGACCACAGCGACACGATACAAAAGAAAGTCGTTCCTCCGCTTCTGGTCACGATGTGATGTTCCATTCGATCAAATCAAGCCTGAAACTTGCATAGGCTACACGGAAATGAAAGGAGTGAAGGCAATCAGAGACACTCTCCGTATTGCCGTAGATAGTTTACAAAAAGACTACGACTTAGTGATGGTAAGTCACACGAACACTCACTCACTCCTCATTGTCTCTTGTGGCTGGCCACCATGCAAAATTATATGGAAATACCTACTTGTGTGCCCCAAAAAATAGGTTTATGGTGAGCACATTGATAACGTCGGCCATAAGTACGGACCAGAATCGCCCGAGCTAAGACAAGCCATTCGTGATGTTGATAGCGTGTTATCCGACTTTCTCGATCAAATGGTCGACACCGGTCTCGATGAAAAGGTTAGGTGGCGAATAACGTGAGCCTCTTTCTAATTATGAAGGACGATAAATACTTGAGCATTCTCCTAATAGAGCAGAACACTATAAAGTTTTTTGTGCTCTGCTGACATTTAATCAGCTCTGATTCCTTGCCATAGGTCAACATAGTAATTACCAGCGATCACGGGATGAAGTGGGTTGGCGAGGGCTCTAATGTGACCTACTTGTCTCTGGATGACTACGTTAATGCTAGTGACGTGTACAGAGTTCTTGACAAAGGTGCTGTGCTCGCAATCACGCCGTATGCAAAGCGGGTCGAGCAGGTTTGCATAAAATATGCGTTTTACCAACACGAAGATAATGTCAACGTGTCATTTCCTCACCGTCTCATTAACTCTTTCTTTGACATACATGCATAGGTCTACGAAGGTCTGAAAGGGAAGGATGGATTTGACGTGTATCGCAGAGAGGAAATACCCGATCACTTTCACTACAGGGACAACAGGCTAGTCCAAGATATTTTGGTAGTTGCTAGGCCCAACTATTATATTCGAGGTCTGATGAGCTCGAAGCAGATTCCGAGAGAGTCCCCAGACTTTCGGTATGTCGGTGGAATTCATGGATATCCAAACATGACAGAAATGCGTACAATTTTCTTCGCCAAAGGACCAGGTAAAATGATACTCAACATGCGTAATTTTACGTAGCCAAGAAAAAACTATTTTGTCGAAATGTAGTAAGAAGTGATGGAATACTTATGCATATTTGTGTGTTTTTGCAGGATTTCAAAAACGAATTGTTCACCCTCCCATCCAGCTAGTAGACTTGTACCAAATCTTTACCCATCATTCTCGACATCCCTCCGAAGCCCCACAATGGCTCATGGGCTAGGGTTTCGGGGATGCTAACAAGCAGATCAGCTTCGCAAGCTGTTTGTGATTTCTTTTTAATTATTTCTGCCTTTTTGTTATCCTTTGTAAACTTTTTAATTACTCCGTATGCTCCACGAGTTTAGCCATATATTTTGCACTGGAAAAGAAGCTACATTTTATGATTTGTAAATACGAAGAGTTAACTTATATAATTTTGTTTACGCTACTCAAAGAACAAAACCCGTTAACATTGTGTATGTATGTACTCAAAGTTTGTAGTTGAGGAGACAGATTTCATACGAAGACGAGAAAACTCATCTTGAGATTACCTGATTTGTTTACTGTTCATCCGATACGCATTAATCAAAGCCCCATTAGGCTTTCATTCCAGTAAGAAATTAATGGGGAACTATATAATTTTTTTCGTTCGTCTTATTTTACTCTCACTATTTTCTTCGTGTAATATGTTGACTGTTGTGCATATTCGTAAACGTTGTGTTCAGCTCTGCTCTCATGTTTATGCAGTTACTCGCTAACGGTTCTCCTGAAACAGTTTGTAATAATATATAAAGTCACAGAGACAGATTCATCACTTACTGATTTTTAAATTAATGGATAGAACTACGTTCAGAACATAGATTTGTAGCGTACGTACGGGGTGATGAGAGATTTAACTATTATGATAAGTGTTTAAATATTGACTTAATTTTGTAAGACAAATTCCATTAAACTACAATATACATACATACAATAGTTACCAGGGGCAATAAATTTGTATCTTAAACCCATGACAATAGAATCGAATATGCCTTGTAGTTTTAAAGAGAAAAAAATGTCATCTTCGGAGGTTACCTCACTGCCGCCCGTAATCTAAGTAGCTTTAGATCCAAAAACAAAGAATATAATGTTGTATGACGAGGTGAGTCCGTTTTGAATGTTGATATGTAAATGTATTTTTCTTGGTTGCAAACCTCACAAGTGCGATATTAAATACATGGATCCTTAGTTTTGTTTTTGGGACATGCGAATTTCTCAACGTATGTATACTTGACTAGCCTTGAAAATTTTGTGATTTTTTATATTTCTTTAAACACTTAAGCATTACGATGACTACAATTACACAAATTAGTCATACTAATTTTTGCCTTTAAATTGCCTCTGACCGTAGTTTACACATACACATGAGATGTAATAAAAAATGTTTTTATGGAATCAATGTCATTTTCATATAGAATTTCAAACACTAGTTATTTTGTAAAATTGAAAGAGTTTTATGATCAAATTACATATTTTGACTCCTAGAAGACAAACAATTGAGATTAAAATTTAGGTAAAGTTGTTGAATCGCTGCCTATTTCTGGTGTAAAAAATTAAAATAGATTGTGTATTTCTAAAAAAACAAATCAAGTGTCCGTCAATCAAAACCGAGTGCAACTAAAACAAAAATGAGACATGTAGTGCAATCAAAAGTAAGTAGTTCTCACGAAATTACGCGCATTTATAAACGTGAAACGAAGTTTATGGAAAAAAATCATGTACTGAAGACAATTAGAATTTAATAATGGTGTAGAAACTTTAGTCTATACGCATATTAAGTAAACTATACTTTTAAGATGAAACACTTTGAAATTCCCAGTTTCCAAAATTTAAAACATATAGTGAAAAGTGTAGTGTAAGCACATATTAAACTCTCTTTCCAAATTAAAACAAGTTTTTGTCGCCAAAAGAGCAAAAAAATGTTCCGTGAAATAAAAATAATTGCAATTATTTCATGCAACTACTGGAATAAGCTAAATTAGCATGGCAAGGCCAACAAGTATGAATGAATCTTATTTTTACCAGCAAAAAAAACTTCTTGCATTTTTTGTGATTCATCAAAGTTTATTGCATAGTTTTCCATAAGATTTGAATTACATGAAGTTTTATTTGTTTTGCTAAAGACTTAACACCTATTTTATTTTCTTACATTATCATGGCTTCATAGTTCTTACTTGATAATGATAACCTAGTAACATTCGGCAAAGTAAAACTTTTGTCTTTAAATCTAATCTTATATTCGAACTTATGTACTATTTTCTCATCACTCAAACCATATATTTATCTAACTGAAAGGGAAAGACGTGAAATTTATTTTAAAAAGACAACATACGTCAGAGAGTACACGTTTGAATCTAATTATGGAGCTATGTAAATACTAATTATTTATTACTATGAATTTTGATCCACAGAGAAAATATTAGAAATTGAATTAGCACTTTCACACACAATGAAATAAGACTCAATTACCATGAAATATTGGCTGGAATTGCATAATACATAGGTACATAGTTGGGTAAATGCCATAGTCATGCATACTAAAAAAAGGAATGATGAAAAGCTGAAATAAAGAAAATGACACCGGGAGAAGATACTCGTACAAAACTAAGTAATTGCATCGAAAATCGTTTTCAATTAGAGCAAGAGAGAAGCTACGCATTCAAACCGTATTTAATCACGACGCTCGGAATCATTAAAGATTCTGTGCGTTACACACGTTACGTAATTCTGTTTTGTATACCTTTGCTATATAGTTTTAGCATCTACAATCTATTGATAAACATTTGGAATGTTCTCCTTGATATAGTTCAATAGTACAGTCTATGTAGTACTTGATGCCTAATTATTATCTTATTTTTTACATGTCTCATTTCGTTGTCCAAATATGGATAAACCATAAATGCAGAGGCCCATGATGTTTTTTCAATGCTTTTTGCATTCAAAAATTACAACAAAGTTTTACAAAATTTTGCTTAGGAACTAATTGGCGATCGAACTATAGACAAAGTATACATATATGCTTAGCAAGTAAAAGACAATACTTACATTCTAGACTTTGTATGATTATATATATATATATTTTTTTTAACAATTCCCAGTCTGAAAATTCCGAAACGTTAATGTTTTGTCTTCGTTATTTTGACTATGACTAACATTTAAGTTAAGCATGGTCTTGCGTACAAAAGAGCTTTCTTTTCGATACTTTATATACGATCAAAGGATTCGTTTCAATTAAAAATCATGGTTTCAGGTTGACATTTCTCATGAATCAGTTTCAAGCTAATACCTACTTAAAAACTTAAACCCAACATAATAAAATCTTTTTAAAACTTGTCTTCATTTAAAATTGTTCCAGACGTCAGAGCTCGGCTTTTAAAATCAGGTTAAAATGTACCGCTTAAAGTAAAAGTATGTATCAAACCGACATCAAGTACATAATAATATTTACACAGGTTCGATATCCTACATATACTGGCTCGTAAATATGTTTTTGCATCTTTATTTCTGTGGAGAACGAAGTTTCTAACAGGTTAAAAATTTTGCAATTATGTAACAACAAAACATTTTTCTACCAAAAGACCTGTGAATTTCGAAAATATAGCTTAATTTTTTTGTTTGAAAGGAGATGCCAAATTCTGTACGATATCAGGTTTGATATAGCGAAAATTGTAATCAAGGAACTAGTTTAAAAACCTCAGTTGTTTGTTGAAACGTTTTGTTACGCTGAAGCTCTCAAAAAAGCTTACAATGTTTGAACTATATCATATTTCTTTCTCAAGTCCATCTTTTGCGTCTTCGGATCCAGTTTCTCCTTCTTGCGGGCAGCCAACATTGCTCTCATTTCTTGAGCAGTCATATTTAAATCCAGCCCATTCGACGACTTCCCTCGACTCGGTTGGAGCATGGGCGTTGGTGATGGCGAGATGGAGCTGCCTGGTGGCGTTGGCGATGGTCCACTCGAGCTGATTTCGTCATCCATTGAGTTCATGTAACCGTTCCTATTACTCTCCTTTGTCAAAGAGTTGTTTTTGCTCTGGAAATAAAGAAACAAAGGAAATTGTTAGAAAACGACACTTTTACCCATGCCAATATTATGCCAACATGTAGTTATGAAAATGAAACGCAGAGTCACACGGGCAAATCCTATTTTGACTAGTGAAAGCGTACTTTTTTGTTTTGAAACCCTTAAAAACAAAAAACACGATCGTGTTTTCAAAAGTAAAAATGCAAAAACACGGTTGTAAAAATCTTTCTCTGTTCTCGATGAGATTCCTGAGAGGAAACGAAAAAATTATAAACACTCTCTTCGACGTGCACGTCTACGACTAAACCAACAGCGTCAAACCAACGTTTACCAGGAAAATCCTGTGTTTGGATTTTTTATGCGATTTTAAAAAATTCAGTGCTTTATGTCTCCCTGAAAAAACTCCATTGCATTGTAAAAAGCAGGTTGGCAGCTAGCGCATAAAAACTGTGAAGGTAAATTTTAATGATGCACTCGCGTTTCGCCCCTTTTCATCTCGAATCGATATACCACCATTGCTACCTATCTAGTTTAACAAGCTGTATTAATTGTTGGATGTGGTAATAGGCAAAGATTTGAAATTTGGGGCTGTAAACACTTAACAAGGCATTTTACGGCAGGTAAAATATGTGCACGAAATCTACTAAAATAATAATATAATAAGCACCCCGAAGATCAATGGTATTTGCTCGCATGTACATACATATGTACCTATGTATCTATCTATCTATATTATATAATTTCATTATACGTAACATATTCACGTATAATAGCGTAAAATATACTACATCATTCATATCGTCATCAGCTCTGAATTTATAGATGAGCACTTGTTGCTTTAAAAATGAGTTTCATATAGGAAGGAAGAAATGGATGTCAAGCAGGTGCAGGTGTGGTACCCCAATCTCTAATTTTTTGAATTTAATTACTTTCTCATACATAATTTTCGTGGAGCCAGTCCTGTGTAACGAAATTGGGGTCTTGAAGAGCTACACATTTCCTTGCATGAGGGGAGCTGCAGAGAGGGGGCGTTCTTGCAAGCAATCATAAAATTTTTCCATTTAGGAAATTAACGATAGGCGCATCATACCAAAAAAAACTATAAATGATTCCAAAGGTATTTTAAGTGTCGAGATGTAATTCCAAAATGATTTTATACTCTCACTCACGTCCCAATTTAAATACTCTCGAGTAAAACATGCATAATGGGCTTGCAATTACATCATTTTGTCTGCCACGATGCGATGATGATGGAGCTTGATAAACATGTACGAATTTTAAAGTCAATCTGCTGTTTGCGTTGTGGCATTTTAAATCCATATTCTCATTGTTATGATGACATCTGCATTTCATCCGATCTTGAAATGCTGATCATTATTCATAAAAAGGATATGAAATCTTTTACTGCTCAAATATCCTCCAAATTTTAATTCAGGTTGAAGAGGTAATATTATTTATACCTTTTAAAATTGAAGCATTTGATGACTCTCGTCTTTTAAAACTCAATATTTTTGTTGTAATCGTTTTGAAAGGCAGTGTAATGAAAGAGTGCTGACGTAATGATATAATTTTTAGTTCCTACAAGTCTTTGTGTACGATGAGCCGTCTCATTTCATAATCAATAAATGAAAGTAAAATCATAAATAAATTGGCTAGGATGGGTTTTAAAGGGAGGAAATTAAATTGTACATGTAAAAGTCAGCGCTAATGCTAAATTGCATCACACTTCAAATCCTTCAGTTTGGTTGTCGGATGCACTCAACATGGCGTTAATATCATCTCCATTTGATAGTTATGATTGTCGTGATGCGAATTTAATTATATATTGTATGCATATGGAAAGGTCGGCATTCGGCATACTTTTTGTAGGCCAATAATGAATAATTGCTAAATACTACCTGCCAACACTGATGGAATCATTACAAACTTATGATTTCTTTCCTCAATGACTATAGAGTCTGTACGGCCAACACCATAACTTCAACTTAATTAAAACTTACTGCTCCAAATTTAAAATTGACAAACTATGGAATCTACATACATTTAAAACCGTAAAATATGCACCTACGTACTTCCATTCTTATAAACGAATGCATTTATACGAATATTTACATGTAAGTATATCATGCTAGGCATCTGAATACCAATACATACATATACCTATATGATGTGCTATAAAAGAGAATGGATTTTCGCGGAAAGTCAATTTCAAATGAGTTTCTTTAATTGTGCAATAAGCTATAATTAGATTTGTTTTGACATCAACTTCATCAACTGACTTGTTTCGCCAACTTGCAAACTCCTTTTTTTCTTATTAAGCCTGCAATTGTTCCGCTCCTTCGAGAAGGGACAGTGACACAAAGTCGTCAAAATACAATGATTGCAATCTCTCATTGTCTTCGAAGGTCAAATAATAATAACAATATTTGATTCAGAGTGGCTATTGT
>JAHZMY010000623.1:0-19118 GCA_027743915.1 Seira sanloemensis
CTATCTTCGTCTCACAGCCATATTCTCCAGAACACAAGAAAATACAGGAAGCAGGCACTAAATGACTGTCGACTCGGCTCCGCGGGTTTGTCTAAAGTACGGCTTTCAACGTTGGCTCATGGGTGTGTACCTTCAAATTACATGCTATTTAAAAAATGCTAAATCTGTGAACGATACCCGGATTTTAGATAAAAATAGTGGCGATCAACAAAAGTTTCAATGCTAAATCCAGTCCTTAGTACAAACAAGTCGCAATCGTTAGAATTTCATGCCATCATAAATTTTGCTACCACAATTACAAAATAAGCCGGTTCAAAAGACTTTCTTTGGCAAACATCAGAATTTACAAAAAAACGTCGTTCAAATTAGAATAAATTTATGAAATGAACTTTTAATAAAAGTTTATGTCTCGTACTACTTGTTCTAATGCTTCCGCGGTCCGGTCACGGGAGAGTGTCTCACCGAGCTCCATAGGTACAAAGCCACTGACACAGAGTAAAATTGTATGCATGCGGCGGGGAGAGACATTCTACTTCACCAGCTATCCCGAAATAATATTTTTCCCTTCTTTAGTCTTTATCCCCGTATAGAGTGCAGAGGAAAATAAGGGAAATCAAGAAGCAGTGAGTACAATCTATCTCTCTGCCTTTTTTGCCTTTGCTCACAGCCCGGAGCAGCCATTCTCTCTCAAAGTTAAACTTTTATTCTCTTTATCGTGCCTATCTATCCGCTGCTGCTGTTACTCCTTCTTGTCTTGCAAAATACCTAGCTGTACATTCCACAAAAGCAGAATCATAAAAAAGTTGCTTGTTTTTCTACGAGCTGAAGGTGCGCTGATGCCACTAGCTGAAATAAAGCAAAATGTACGTATGCCAACTAGTTTCTGTACTGTCCCTGGAAATAAAAATCTGTACACGTTGGCTCTCTCTCTATGCGACTAGTTCACATGCACAAACACGTTTTAGTGAAATCCTTTTTTTTCTAGAATATTTTGTCCCGGAAACTACCACCATTGGACGCAAAAGTTACTTTTTCGCAAACAAAGTTGACGCGAATGAGAATTTTACGATGCATACTAGCTTATGTAATTGAAAAAACAACTCCGATTCCGTTAGATGAGTAAAAGCAACTTCAAAATGGCCTATCAACGCAACCTTTGCGTTACATGGACAGTATGTAGGATGCGAACTGCTTTCATCTCTCTCGTTCCAGCTGCTCTTCCAGACACGAAATCTACCTCACTTGAAAGGAATATCGGGAAGTGCACGAGCCAGTGCTGGAAGGTGGTTTGTTCTCAACTATTCGTCTTTTCCTTTCTGCTGATAATTTCCCGATTACGGAAATACAAGGGTATGTGTGCACACATTAGCCTTGTGTGTGTGCTGTACGAGTGAATGCAAAAGTATTTCCCTTATTTAAGAGTTATGACTTTTCCCCAAATCTAAATAGCAAGCGGAGCAAGCAAGGAAGAGAAATCCGAAACTCTGTAGCACTGTGAAACAAAGGCGGTGGTGGTGGTAATTTGTCGGATTTTCCAGTTTTCCCTTCCATCTGCAGCGGAGGGAGAGTGGTGGTGTCGGTGGCGGTAGCTGCTGCTGCTGCTGCCTTGTTCTTGTTTGCTTGCTTCTTCTTCTCTCCAAGACTATGCGGGGCTGGATTGCTGGATGGCTGCTGTTGTGTATGCGAGAGCACACTTATGTATGCGAGCCCATGTCTCATGTTATGTTATGAGGCTGAGAGAAGAGAGAGAATGTGTTTGTGTGTGTGCCTCTCTCTCTTCTCTCTCTCTCTCGCGATGCTTTCTCCTGACCCAATGTACCTGTGTATCTGGGAGCAGCAGAGCCTCTTGTCTTTCTTTACTCCCATTTGTTGTGTGTGAGCGATTTTCGTGGGGAAAACGTCCTCGTTCACCCTCTCTCTCAATTCACCGTCTTTAACACAATAACACGATACTCTTGGAGCTTGTACGAGATGATGTTGACTTGAAAAAATATGCGTCGAAAGTGGAAAGGGATGTGTAGTTGTGTACACGACGAGTCGAAAATACTCGTCTCTCTCTCTCCCTGTTTTGCTTTCTTTCTTTCTTGTTCTTGTTGTGAGCTTGTGAGTAAAAGTTGAAGAGAGAGAGGCCTCCTTTCCAAGTGCAAGGGAAAAACACTGTTTTGTTGTTTGCGCCACACAACTTGTTTTCCATTCTTCCAGTGCTCTGTTCTGCGGAAAGGTGCGGCTCCACACAACAGCCACGGCGAAAGTCAATTTCATACGGAAAAGAGAGAGGCTCCGTCTCACCCCAACAAATATTATAACAACAAAACGTCTGGAGCAATACGAGATTTCGTGTTGTGGGCATTTAACTGTCCTTGTTTACTCGAATGCAGGCAGCGCTCGGCATACTTTGTCTTGTTACTCATCAGAAATCGTTCAACTCAATACATGTGATTAGCTCAATCATTCACCACCACTTAAACAAAGTTTTTGCCCATTCAACTGCGCGAGCAGGCCAATTACAATTATTTTGTAGAAAATAAATATATATATATAAGCAAAGCAAAAATTTATTCACAAATTGCAGAAAAGTGTGTGCGTCGTCCTGCATAGAAGCTCTCAAGTGCTTTTGACTGCAACACGGAAAATTCTTTTCGACGACAAAAATTCGCACGAACTGACTCTTAGAAGTGCCCATTTAGAGAGTTCATCAGTAGCTAGAGCTGATCGAAGGCGATGTGGACACTTAGCGCAGGACCTGCGTTCCAATCTCACGAGGTAAGTGGGAAAGCAATATCCGCGCCTTGGAAAAGAATAAGTGAACTTCTTGACTACAAAATTGTCTTCTTTGTCTTCGGTGAAATAATGCGGCACAGCAGAAATATATCTTGTGCATGGCTTTTTTCTCGCACGCGTCTCGCATAACCCCACATCGAACCAGCTTGCATGCCTCTTTGTCTTTGCAAACTTGTGGTAATGTTCTCTCCTTACCGTAATGAAAGCTGAATAAGGGAAGAGACACGGTGCAACTAATTGAGGACACCTTATCAGTATGCAAGCACCATTTGTTCATTTCCTCTTAAATACTTTGAAACGAAATGAGCAACAAACGTCTCTGCGACAATTGAGCAATTTGTAATCAAGTGAGTGTCTCCAGGCTCCTGGTAAAAAACGCAGGCTCATCCGCTGCCTTTCTGGTTGAGGAAGACAGAATTTTCTTCAGAATTCTTAAACAAAAAATAAGACGACTCACTAGACAAAACAGGAGACACTGTCTCAGTAAGCAATGTTTTTGCAGTCCTGTCCGCGTTTTTAAAAAGATAAATGCAAACGGAGAGCAAAAAATATTTGTAGGTAGTACTATAAAAGTAAACGTCGAATTTAAAATTTTGAAGAAGGCGTCAAACTATCCTCCACTGAGTGTGTGCTCAAGTAAAAAGTACGAATAAAAAGTTAAAGTATTGTGATGTTCAAAATACAAATAGGTTTTTATAAGTCTTATAAATATGATTATAAAAGACTAAGCGCCAAATTTTGTAAATACCTTACATCTCAAGTTAGGTAGATTTTAGCACCAGTTTTAATTGTTCCATGTTGTTTCAATTGGCCTACATAATAATGCGCAACATAAGTGTTAGGTTCAATATCCTAATTTCAGTTTTCAAAAGCAGTTTCAAGACTTTGTGCGTCTGAATGTGATTGTTTGTGCTGAAAATGGCTCAGTGAAACCCCACTTGCCTCAGTTTATTTGTTAAGGAAAGCAGCAAACCCGGGGTAAACTCGTGTCTTGTTTTGCTCAGTCTTCATCCCTTCCACCACCCTTCTCTTCCAGCGCAGAATTGCATTGTTTTTGTTTTGCTCTTTTTCTCTTCTCGCTCCTCTCCTAATTTCCACATTTCCCCGTGCTGGCTTTGCCTTATTTCTTTCAAACCTCTGCTTGAGGATCTCTGACATTTTCACGCATCATCAACGGGAAAGGCGGCAGGGAGGAAGTGAAGCTTGGCGCTCTTCTCCTCGTGCCCTATTAGTTGCAGCTGTATGACAGTGTGCAGACCATTTAATGTTTGGCGTACGAATTATCAAAAGGTAGCATAATATCACGCAACCGTTAAATTTATTTTCCACTGCCTGTCTCCATCCTGCTTTCACAACAAAAATTTCACTAAAAAGTAATTCCAGCCAGCCAGATAAATTGCAAGTATAATCATACTTAAGAATACACAAACCTCTATTTACCACGGTAAATAATTTAAATTAATATTAAGTAAACCTATATTTCACTTTTTGTTGTCTTTCCCATCAATAAATGTTTACATGATACAGTTTAGTCGATATTAACTAATTAAAAGCACGACATTATGTGTGGCAGCTCCAAGTCTATTACATTGTTCAAAAATATTTGATAATATGCTAGTTAAACTAAACTAATTTTGTCATTTTTTGTTATTGTGAGTGAAGCTGGAAGCAAACTTCAAATGCAATACATAAGCCACTCATGAACTCAGCGCAAGCGAGGCTATTGAATTTTGCTGTTGTGACAAAGTCCAGTGTCTGTTAAAATGGACACTGATAAGACATGGATAAGAGTCGATTCACAAAATATTTAGGCACACTCGTAGTAAGTACACTAAGCATGCATACAATCTGCGTTTGGGGTAACGTGAAAGACGATCCCATTCCTACGGAATGTCTAATCTTGAATCAAATTTGGAGTCGTTATTATGTTTGACAAGTGTCGCGACTCTAATTTCCCTTGAGTGCCGTGCTTCGAGTGTAATGGGTGCGTCTTGCTGCTCCCGAATAAATAGAGTCGGCGAAGAGCTGATGGTCAGCGGCGTGTGAGTGGCCATCTTTTGCCATTCTACACTCCACTTCCCTTATCTGGCTCTTTGCATATATCTGCGGCACTGGTAATCAGAGGCTGTGCAAGCCTGGCAATCGAGCTATTATCATAATGGGAGCAATAATCGAGTTCGGGAAGCTCTCTTCCCCCGTCTGCCCGCACGCCCAGTCAATACGCTCAACCATAACCATAATAATGATATCGACGACGTCGTAAACCATTAGAGGAGATGAGAGAGAGAGAGTTGTTGAGTTGTGTCCATTCTCCATAATAAAAAGGATGAGTAAATGCAATGTCATCATCACTTTGGAGGCAGAGGAAAGCAACAAAACGTTCAGTGCACAGCACCACCCTCGATAACTCCGAGCCAAAGAAATATAACTCTTGCTCCAGCTCAATTGCAATGGTTGACTTAGAAATAAAATATCGCATGAACAGCACAACACGATGAAGAATTCTCAATTTTTTGAACGAAAGGGTCTGAACTGTTCACATTAAGCTATTACTATTTTACAACTGCGTCTATAATTTTAAGTTTCTGCCTGTAACCAGCATTTCATTTACATGCTGATGAAACTCATGCAGGTGCAAACTCAGATGTGAGATAATGACGTGGCTTACATGGAAATGATTTGTCTATGGGTAATGCGTATAGTCAAGCTTGTGAAAGAACACAATGCTCACAAAACGCAAGAGTAGTGTGTGGCAGCACAGGGTTACAATACGATTGTCAACAAATGACGTTGGTATATCTTATTTCGTGTATTTTAACATCAATTAGTTTTTCCGCAGACGCCGCGTTCGCGGAATACATCTGTATTTTTGTTGTTTCCGGAGAAAAGCTATCCCTGAACCATGTCTTTTTTATAAAAATGATTTCATGATTACTGAATTTGGCGACAACATTGCAGTCCTTCAGTGCGGTCCAAATTCTGGCCGTGATTTGTCACAGTATTCGGCTTTTTTGATTTTGAATTGGTTATTGATACCAAAAAGAAATAGTCTGCATAACGCCGAATCAAAAAGGTTTCCGGGAAATATAGCACCTAATCTGTCCAAAACTTTCGGTTTATTAGCAAATCACCTCGACTGATATTTCACAACGTTGGCCAAAGCTCGCGCTTTTCATTGCATACGTAAAACTACCATTTCATGATCTAACTTCACACTTTTACCATTTTCATGTTTTAAAAGGACAGAAAAAAGTGCGCGAGAGAAAGAAAGGCACACTTTTGAAAGTCAGCCGGAGTGAGAAAAGCTGGCAAGTTGGAGTTGTGATGCTGAGCTAGTCACCAGCCTCAGCTTTTTCTGAGCTTGCGAGCCCCACTTTTCCGCATCACAACTCTGAATACTTGTGCGTACATACATATGTGTAATGCTAACGGGACCCGCTACTTGTCTGCCAGGTCTCAGTTCGCCCCACCCCTCCTCCCACCTTTCTCTAAGCTTCAGTTGCACTCTGCACCACTTTCTCTCTTATGTTTTGCTAACGCTGCACAAAAGGTATAATTGCGAGTGGAAATGTGCTTCAAGTGCAAGTACTCTGCAGCATTGAAAGTGGTGACGGGGCGGTAAACGCAGCAGCCAAGAGTTCCGAAGCATCAATCTCCTCCGAATCATGTGGCTTCCAACTCCGTCTTGTTCAATGCACCCCACACTCTGCAATGCTCTATACATATTGACATTTCAAGCCCTCCAGCAGCAAACCAGAATAAATGAGTTTTTTGGAGGAAGGAGGTGTGGCGAAAATGGCAGTGTCACATAAAAATCGGAGGCCTGATCCACTACACACTAGGTTTTTATGCGACGTCTTCAAACAAAGTTACACACAGACGCCTCAATTTATACAACCTGCTTTGTAGTAATGTAAGGCTAGCAAAAATTTGAAAAATGTTTTTTTTCAACTGGCCTCACACAGATCAACTCAGGCAAAACCATCATTCGCATGCGGCTAGGGGAGGCTAAGATCGGAATGGATTTTGCGAATTCTTTATTCGTCAATCCTCCAAAGTTTGAAAGACTGAAAATATGTCTCGGTCACAACAATTTACCGTTTTATTAACTTGCAAGTACAAACAATTTTGGACCAGTATTACCAAGCTTTAAGAAACCAGACCCACGAAAATTGCAGTTGACTTCATGTGATGTTCTTTGGATAAATATACATAGCTTAAATTGCTTTTGGCAAATTGTATGTGGCTGGCAGATTTGTGCTTACATTAAGTAGGGTAGAAGGGAAAGCAAAAGTAGGCGACAACTCTTCGCACCACTCATATTTTGAAATCTCAAAAATATATATAATGGTATTTTACCTTTGTGACTTGTGAAGCGGGGAGGATTTCTAGCGGAACTGCTCTTTTCAAATGAGAGGATTTAGAAACCGATTTGATTCCAGGCATGCTTTTTTCAGTGAAAACCACAGACACATAGGCCACTCCATGGTATTGGTGTATAGAAAATATGGCTTATTTCCCATCTGGTTTCGTCTTCATCAACAAAAGCAAATATAAAAAATTCTAGTATTTCCTTACGGTTGTGAGGGCACCGCCCGTCTCGCGTCTTGTTTCGTAAACTTGGTGATGAGGCAAACAGCAATCAGCGATGGTGATGCAAACTGCCTCTTTTCTCTATCATCTCTCTGCTCAGGGAGAGTCAGAGCTCATATTATTTTGTATCAATTAGTGCGGAATTAGTGGATGACACCTCGACGAGCCCCTCTCCTGACAAAGACATATTTCCCTGCTAATACTTTTGTCGTCGCGGTGAGCTCATACTCCCGTACCACGGCCTCGTTTCCCTCCTTTCTGGACTGTCGGTGTCGTTGTGTGCACCGTGAAAGCGGTGATACCGTGATTTTCTGCTGATCGCCTCAAAGTTCACCCTTCCTCGCCTCGCCGGAAGACACAAAAAATGTGATCTTTCTCTTCTGTGTTTGTGTTGTGGTGGTGGTATATTTGAGCACATACCAAAGCTTTTAATGTTATTACTCGGATCATTATCATTTATTTCGGCGGGTGGAACTGGCCGAGAGAAATTGTGTGAGCCCAACTTTGCTTTTTCTCTCTCCACTGGCGCGCGCAATGACTAAACCACGTTGGCCCCAGCGTCCAGTTTTGAATGGACTGGGACAGCTCCGAAAAATCGATGTCACTTCTGTTACATTTTCTGAAATATCTTGTAGGAGAAAGACACAATTCATCTAAACTAAAAGAGATCAAGCTTTGCTTTTCCAATAAAATATTTTGAAAACATTAAATCGATCAAATTTCCTTCTTGCTATGCCCGACTTTCTTATTTTCCATGCAGCACCCCAAAGTTTGTCCAAGATGGCTTTGGCGTTTAAACTTCAAACTTTGCAGGAGTTTAAGCTCCCAATTATCTAATTTTGGCTTAAAATCAGCCTTATTTAATATAATTGCTATTGAATAAAACAGCTTCAGTTCCTATAAAAATTGCCCATTGCTTATTTGCAAGGTGTGCTCCGAAGTGCACATTTTGCTTATAGCAAATCTAATCGTTCAATTTAAAAAACATTTTTCAATATTTTAAAAAATGGTTCAAAAAATCTTTTAACTGGAGAGTGTTACGGGCCTGGGCGGTAACAGTTAAGCCCCTGTCTGTATAGAATGGTCACAGCGGCATGGAAACAAACAAAAGAGTGGTTTCATTTTTTCTTCTTTTCCTATTGTTCTCCAACACAAAGCCATAATAACACTTTGTTACATACAAAAGCTTCGAGTTTTTTTTCCCTTTCTCTCATCCGAAGAAATATTTTGTGAATCTTTTTTCCACTTTTGTGTAAACTAATGTGTAGCAGACAAAAAGTTTTTTCTCCTTTTTCGAGCTCAATTGTTTTATTGTGATTTACGTTGTTTACTCGAAGCTGTTAGTAGGAGTTTTTGTGAGCCGCGTTCTCCGTTTTTTGGAGTCGGTGTTGGTGACACGACAACATTATTTCACTCATGTTGTAGGCATGTTCCGCGTTACGTGCTCACCGGGCGTTATGATTTTCGGCTAATTAAAAAAGTGAGGAAATGAGTGTGAGCGCTTTCGAGGGATGCTTTTCCAACGAGAAAAAATGTTTTAGAGGACAAAAACACACACAACTTGCCTCATGGAACTGCATGACACCTACAACAGAGAGAAAAAAGTTTCGCTAATTGATGTAAAGGTGAAAGTTTTTTGAGAGGCTTTCCATCCCATAATTAGCATTCGCTCATCGCCTGTGTGTTTCATCTCATGTAAATAATGTTTACAGTCTGCGCTGCTACCCTTAACCGATTCTGTTTCACAAAACTCGAATGCTGTCCTTCTCCGAATGGTGGGGAGGCTGAAAAAGGGGAGAGTCAGAAAGGGGTTTGGGTTCACAAAGACGACTTTTACTTTTTCTCTCCAATACAACTTTATTTATGTCCTTTTTCGAAGAGAACAATAAAAAATGCCGACTGAAATTGGCTCGGAAAAAGAGCTTAATGAATTTACGAATTGCCGTAATGCGAGCATTAGCTGCTTACAACGGATTAATGTCCATTTTTTCTAAGGCTGGAAACACGAATTAAAACTGAAGGTTATGCAGGTTCAGTAAGGAATCGATAGGTTTAATCTATTAGGTAGAGGCTTTTTGAATGGTGAAAGCCAGACGCTTTCTTGCACTAAAGCAATATGGATAAATATAGGAAAGCAGGCGAAATCATCGACCCACTTGAAATTGCTGCTGACGATCCCACAAAGGAGGTCAAAATTTAATTCTTGAGACTCGCATCCTTAAGATCATGGAAAATTGCGAAAAAAGCGGCCAGTCGAGAAACATCAGACAAAGATTAGGTCAATCACGAAGACAAAAACTGATTTCCTCGTTAATTTTGCATTGAAGACAATCTCTAAAAACGACGCCATACATCGTCTGCTTGGATGTTGGAAGTAGAAAAAAGCATTCCTAGTTTTCTAATCAGTCGAATTTTCTAATTTTAAATTTAATTCATTTATTTCCATTCTATAAATTTACAATACAATTATTTCTCGGTTCACAACCACCTACTTAGAAAGATGTTACGCCATAATCATTTTTCTTATCATCGTTTACATTTCAAATCCTGCAATCAACTAAATCTTGCGTCGTAAGAGGCATACAAGAGATGATACATAGTCGACAAAAATTAGCTCAGTTTTGAAGACAAATATTAAATGCTAAGACCCTATCGTATTTAGAGCTTTCTTCAAAAACGTCTACGTATTTTTCTTGCTCTTGTATTGGCAGGTACACAAAAGCGTCTACTTTTTTCACTGATGACACATTAGCCTGGTGGAAGTTTATCCCACTCTGAGTTAGCACAGACACGGCTAATGCGTCCACACTATCTATTTCACTGCCATTTGAAACATGTGTTTTCCACAATCTCTCACCTTCAAATTGATCGCCTACTTCCACTACTACACTCTGTCTCAGATGCAGAGACAATCACCGCCCGAAGGCTTGGATCGGTCCAACTCTAACCCTTCCATTTTTCAAACATCATCTTGTCATCTTTCCTCGTGACATTGATCTCCCAAATCTACTACAAATTCAAACCTTGCCGAACTCTGAAAAACGAATTATAGAGTAAAGTATATTGTATCGATTTTTTTCCCTGTCACAAACATTTTTTTATTTGATGTTCAGGTCTGATTTCCGAGATCTCGTCAATTTTCGTATATTGCATGTATCTGCATTTCATGGCTTCATGGCAGGAGAGAATGAAAAGAGCTCACTTTTCCGCGATCTCCGTTTTTCTTGTCTTCTTTAGTGAGGAACGTGTGTGCTCTCTCTTTCTCTGCTTCCTTGCACACGGTACACGGTGACGGTGGCAGAAAAAAGAATGTTTGTGTTTTGCTACTACACATTCACTCCACTTGATTCTTCCCTCGAGTGCTGACTTACGCCTTCGCTCGCACTTTTGTTTAGTTTGGCTCCATCATCAACATCATCCTTGTGCCACCGCCACCCTCCCCATTTCTCCCAAAGCTCTCTTTCTCTCTCTCTCCTTCAATCCTAAACCTACGACGACCAGTTGGTGAGACGGACAGTGTGAGATATACAGACAAAACAATGTCAGGTAGATCATTTCGTCTAATTTTCCATATTAAACCAGTTGCGATTTTGTGCCTCTGGAAAATTGTTAATTGTATATTTGTTGTATTTGCAATTGCCTTAGATACTAGTCAACCTGCCATAATTTTGTATGCCGTTTTAGATGCAATATTCCAAATTCAAGAATTTGTGCGTTTTAAGCAGTATCGATGCAGAAAACTCGAGAAAGGTTGACTTGTGTGCCTGCTTTATTAGGGAGCATCCGTAAATAACGCGACACTATAAAAATTTTGGACCAAGGATCCTCCCTCGTCACGCTTTTCCCGTTCACGAATTCAGCGTGCTAGCCACCTATCCCAACGCTGATACAATATTACACATGCTCCCAAACAAAAAGCGTTACTGAGACTGGTGAAACTGCTTATCTTTTGAGAGCCAAAAGCGTCTACTCACAAATCCTTTTTGCCTTCAGACACCCAAGTGGCGGAGGAATGGAGGCAAAAACACAAACTGCTGCAGTTTTTTGAGTGGCTAAACAAAAAAATGAAATGGCGTTGAGCATGACTGCGAGGCTGGACATGGTCTCCTCATTAATTCATTACTAGTTTTTGTAGGAGATGAGGAGAGAAAAGCGCGTCTTTCCATTTTCCATCAGCCAACACAAACAAAAGAGCGAGTGTTGTTTGTCAACAGCGTGTGCCGGGGTTGGGGACACTGCGAAATAGAAACAACTCACTTAAGCTCAACCTTTTCATGGCTTCTCCCCTTTCTCCGTTTTGTATGTAAAGTGCTGCTCTCACATCAAACTATTGACATTCAGTAGTAGCTCAACGCCTCTCTTCTAGCTGCCAATAGATACTCTAACCTTTCATCGCACATCTTTTTAAAAGTCCAATCAAGAATATGGCCATCTGGTAGCAGGGAGTTTTTCAGCCCTCAAAGAGTAGACGACTTTGAAATTGATGGCAATACAATTTGGAATCGGGAAAGCCAAATTTTAACCTAGCCGAGCTGTCCAAAACGCCCACGTCCCATACATACACAATGTAAAAAACGTGGAGAAATTCAGAGAGCGCTTTAGGCACTTTTGGACATTTTGGACTCTTGAGACCTTTTTATCCATCCCACATGGAAACCACTCAACATTGGTTTCCATGGAGAAACAGACGAAAGCGTCTGCCTTTCTCAAATATTGCTTGTTGACTCGGTAAAAAGTGCAAAATTTCTGCCTTCAAATTCAAGGTTATAGTTCAAGTCTTGACTGGAGAATGACACGATCGTTTGTTTGTCATGCTGCGCTGAGTGCTAGCGATATTTATCACGTAGATAGCAGCAATTATTATTATTATTATTATTATTGTGGGTGGAAGGATGGAGAGGAGATTTGGCCCGTGTGTTTACTCAACTTGACAGATGTGAAGCAGGCCAGGAGCTCTCGACTCGTAATCAGTCTTCTCTCACCCTCTCAGCTCATCATGATCGCCGTGAAACCGAAGAGAAGTAGTGCACCTCACATCACTCACTCCCCATTCATTCATTCCCCATTGTTATCCATCCACTGCTGCTGGTCACTCGATGCAATGAATAATCGACATGATCGACGTCCGCCTTTCACCAGCTCAAAAAACTTTCGACTCTCAAAGCTCGAGAGAAAGCGAGGAATGCCTTTTTCTCGCTTCATTTTCCTCGCTTAAGCAGAGAGTGATGAGTGTGGTCCAGCAGCTCGCACACACACGCTAAATACTGAGAGGCCCATCATCATTTTTACTTGCCTTGTCGATCGCCCTCGCCGACCCCAGCAAATGCCTTCCTCTCCGCGGAACCAGCTAACAAGAGCCAGTTCTAATTTTTATTTGGGAACGGAGCCGAGAGAGATGCACGCATTATTGTTAAATTCATGAAGGTATGTACGTACACACCATGACTGGTCTTTGAAAGTAGGAAAAAATCGTAGCATTGCTGGCTGCTCGAGTTGCTGAAAAAGGCTTGAGCTCATTTCATTCCAAGTTACAGCCATTTTTTTCGAGACGAGACCAATTAAAGTTCGAATGAACGATTGCTTCTCGCTCAATGTTTCCCTGTGCGAGGGCGAGCTCAGCTCGCAGAGATCAGATTGGGTTCGTGGCTTGAGACCTTCCTTATTGCCCCTCGTAAATGGCTTGTGACAAGGTTTACGCAACCCAATAAACCCAGCAAAATTGAATGTGAGAACAGAGCTTGTCTTTTAATGGTTTTACAAGGCACTCACGCAATTATGTGAGCTGCACGCACTATCTCTCCTCTCTTTGATTTTCATTGGTCATCCAGCTTCCAAAAGCAGTGTCATCATCATCCAAGTCATCCCCGACTCTGCAAAAGTGGTAGAGGGAATGGCATCGATGGGCTCATTCAGAGAGGATTGGTGTTGATGTCGCGTGCTGCTCCTCATCTCGCTTTTATCGCTGTCAGGCTGCTGAAACCACGCGACCTCAGCACAAGCCACATTCACATATCGTGTTCACACTCCATTTACAGACGTGCTTCCACCAATTACTCTAATTCACGCTTCTCCTCACCTCGGCTGCCTGACGACAGAATATAAATAAAAAATATAATTAAGAAATACAGAAATAAAAAATTTCTACGTTGGTTTGCAAGTTCCAATTTTTTTTATAATTTTGCAGCTCTCGTCGCAATCTGGAAATTCGGTCAAAATCTGCAAGAATCTTTGCTTAAATTATTTACGTTGTTTTATGGTTTTTCATCCTACTTATCTGCAATGAAATCCATCAGAATTTCTTGTGATATTCACAATTTTTAGAATAGACAGAATCGTTGCCGACAATTTTGGACGTTTATTACAATAAGAGTTTTAAAAAACTATGTTCTAGGATTAGTTCCAATTTTTTTATAATTTTGCAGCTCTCGTCGCAATCTGGAAATTCGGTCAAAATCTGCAAGAATCTTTGCCAAAATTATTTACGTTGTTTTATGGCTTTTCATCCTACTTATCTGCAATGAAATCCATCAGAATTGCTTGTGATATTCACAATTTTTAGAATAGACAGAATCGTTGCCGACAATTTTGGACGTTTATTACAATAAGAGTTTTACAAAACCATGTTCTAGGATTTGAGACATTTGGGAATCTTCAAAAAAGCTGAAAGTTGTGAAAGGTTTTCGAAAAGCAATGCATTTAAAAAGATTTGCACACAGTATTTTTTTTCTCGAAAGTATCCCGGTACATTTTAAGAGTCCCGGTGCGTGTAGCCATATGGCATTGTAGAATGCAGACCCCCGCACAATAATATCCAAGCGAGATGAGTAAGAGCAGCTTCATCACGTCATCATCCTCGCCGACTACAAATTGCTCCGGATTCCCTCCTGACGGAGATGCATAGAGCCCATCCAATGACTCCACAAGCCAATTAATTAGGCCTCTGTCAGAGCGCCAATTGAGGCCCCTCTCACAATTGGTTTGCATCTCCAAGATTCGCACAGTTTCACAGCTAAAGACACCGAGTTTTGTGACTGGGGCTTACTCTGTCAGACTCTGTCGGAGGAAAAGTAGAGAGAGTCATGTGCCGTAGCATGTTGTTTGGAGGCAGCCGGCTCTCTGCCATCACCATTCAGCATCACCTCCAACCGCTCAGTACTTAGCTCTTGCATCTCCTCTCGCAAAGAAACAAAACGAGAGAGAGAGAGAGACTTTCTTGTGCTTTGTTGGCAAGTCATTAATCGTCCCTCACAACATTCAACATTTTTCGTGTCTGCGAAAGAGAGAGAGATGAAGGCCTGTCGTATCTGCAGATGTGTCGACTTGTTCTCGAGAAAAAAAGTGCATTATTTATGCACACTTGCTCGACAATACAGAGGGAAAGGTAGACGGGATCATGATAGGATGATGATGATGACGGTGGATATGAATTTCTCTTCTCTTCGGAACGCAAAAATGGATGATGTGTTTTCACGTGGCTCAAACAACAGCCACTGCCCCTCTGCAACTGCACACTACATTAACTCGCCAAGAAATAATGGACGAGTCGAGTGAGACGAGTGAAAGGGGAGAAAAAATGAGTGATACCTCAATATTTTTTGCATCTGATAATTCTTCTTCCCTTCACGAAGATTCCGGGAAATCTAGAGTCATGGGACGTCTTACGTGTAAAAGTTTGATGGGGCTTTGAGTTCTTCCCAAAAATTATTGATGTTTGCATAGTTAAATGCCATAAACAAAATTTTAGAACCTGATGTGCTACGATAGTCTTCCTATAAATGGCCCACTCATGGCCAAATTTTGAAAACGAAGGCAAAAGACGTGTCTTTTGGCAATTCGTTTTGTTTCAGCTCCTGCGGTATTTTGCATGCATCTGATGGAACACAAATCCGCGTTCGAGGGTATTTTTCATATTTCTTCAAGTGTCATCATAATTTGTCAATACACGGATTTTTGTGTACATATTTTCGACACAAAACGTGACCCTAGAAACTTGACCCTAAACCAGTGATAGACTTTATTATAAAACATGGAATGTAAATCTATTTATAACAATTTTTCAGGAAATCCTCTGTAACGGTGAAGCTACCGCCTGATGCACGAATTATTCCTCTCGTGGTGTTCTTTGGCTTCTAAAAATGCAACCCATAAATGGTTTTAATCTTTAGCTACAGAAAAACTTATATCAGCGATTTCTTCAATTTTAGAATTTGGAATAAAATTGAGCTAAAAAAAACTCGTTGGATACACAGTTACAATTGCTCAATCCGACGTCCCGAAAACCGCCAGTGTCCTGGCAACAGCAACGATTTCTTGGCTGGATTCAGCTCTGATTTCAGCATTCCTTTTCACAAGGTAAAGTTTGAGATGCGCGATGCTCTCCGGGCGGCCTATCTCTAGTACAATTTTTATTGTAGCTTGGCTCACTTACCCCTCTTGATTTTGACGAGTGACGAGAAGGCATAAAAAGTCCATGAATCATCTCTCACTCTGGAAATAGATTGTGAGAAGGTGGATCTTCGTCTTCTTCGGCAACTTTTCTTTTTTTGATGATGCTAATGTTCTGTGGAATTCTATCGGGTAGCGGGTAGCCTATCGCACTTGAAAATATTTATGACATGAAATAATTTTTTCTCCATTCTTCCATTTTGATTTTTTTTCGCAGTAGTGGTGATGCTCTTCTATCCATCTATTCTTGTATTGATTAGGGTTGAAGAGGAGCGGGAGCAGCGGCAGCAGCATATTATTATTATTCTCTCTCTCTTGGTAATGTTGCTGCTGTTGGAGCAGTTGTTTCCATGTCTCGCCTGGAAATTAATCGTCTTCTTTGCATCGCGCGTCAGTCTCGCTGACATTTCTATCTCTTTCGCAGGGCAAGGCACGACATACTCGCTCTTTTTGCCCACTGTTTTGATTTCGGGAAATGAGTTATTTGGAAAAGGCAGCATTTTTTTCGGGGGGAAGTGGTAAACTTTATGAGTTGAGTTGATGGCAGGCAGGTAGAAGAGAGGAAGAGTGGAAGTGCAGCGAGGCAAGGCTCATTAGGCACGTGGATTGCGACGTCGAGTATCGGACACGTCTTTCTCCTGCTACCAACACTCTCGAGTAAATACCCACATCCTCCAAATGCTCGTACATGGAGACAAGCTCATTATTCGCGAAAATATTTATGTGAGGAAAATGTTTTCGTATGCAGGTAACCCGAAGCGGTGGGTAGCAGCACACTCGATCACTTCGTTTTGGAGGTGAGCAGGAAGAAGTTAATTTTCGCAACGTTGAGTCAAAAGTTAGCTTGTATGTGAGTGTTCCTCCCCAGGTGGAAAGCGGCTGGGGGTGTTCAACCCTTTGTGTTGGGGAGAATTGTTGTACTTTAAAAAAACTTAACTTCGAAAATTTAACTTCTGGTGTCTAAATTTCTATGATTGAATGGTTATGCCTAGACTTTTCGATTTGAAATGAATCATCACTAACGCTGTCAAATAATGTCATTAGGAAATACCGCTAAACAAGTTGACTTGGTAAAGAATACTGATAAGCAAATGGACCAACCAAATAATTTATAAATCGTTTCGAATTCGTCGTTTCTGATTACAGCACGTGTTCAAACGAAATTATAATAAAAAATAAATTAAAATTCAGTTTAATTTTTTACAATGTGCCAAATTCAGAAGTTCAAAGAATATTATTTTTGAATACATGATATCAAAAATTTGAATCCAATTTAATGTAATTTTGAATTCCAGTTAGATTGTCATAATGAGGTCAAAGGTCTGAATAAGTATTTCTAATTCATGAAGTACATTTTTGGCTATTTAAAATGCGTCAGATAAATAGAGTCTAAATTACAAAGCTTCACACGTTTTTAGAATTATGTTTAGCCTTATGTCCATATCGATATTCGAATGATCGTCATTGAAACTGTCACTAAGGATTTTTCTTGTCGGCATTCAATGATCTGCCGATACGAAAAGCCTAGCTATGCCTAGCTAGTTTTGTAAACGTTTAAATGTGAATCTCTCAAATTCAGGACATCAATTCCCTAAAAGGCAGAGAGCCACAAGCGAGTCAATTAAAATTCAGAAAAATTCGAAATCTGGCGCTGTACAGAATCAAAAACAGAATTGTAAACTACGTTCCCTTCCGTTTTTATTTGAACAACTTTCTCTAACAAACTCCTGTAACGTATGTTTTTACATTAATAACTTTTTGATACAAATAGACTGCAAAAATACTAGTTGCACTTTTTAAAAAAAAATATTCATTGATCTTTGCCGCTGGCTCGCTGCGTGTAAGTAGAAATATTAAAATTTTCCCATTCTGAAGTGACATCCTTAGCAAAACATTTTCTTCCGGAGCATATACAGACTTAGACATAATAGAGATAAAAAATTAATTTGAATTATTACCAATAAACTAAAATAATAAACTATGCTGAAATTTCTCCTTGCAATCAGCAGCGGTACAAATTAATGTAGGACTGGAATCTGGAAAATATTAAAATATTATATGCCGCCAAATTCCAATAAATACCATTTTTACTTCTAAACCGGGCTGCCCAAAACCGTCCAAAACTCACGTAGCATATACACAACTAAAACGTGGTAATAACTGAATGGTTGGGGCAAAATGAGACAAATTGCGTAATCTAATCAACGAGCCCTATAGGCATTTCAGCCACTTCAGATTTAATCCGAAGAAAAACCTTTTCCCCCACACTGGGTGAAATAAATCGTTGGGAAACCCCCAAAACTAAATTGTTGAAATAGAGAAATGGCTTAAATCAATTCGTCAATTGGACGATCTACATGTAGTTTCTTGAAAGAGCCGTTTGACGAGCCAACTGACTGAGTGGTTGTGGAGATGAGGGCGAGAGTGTAAAAGAGTCGAAATAATTTTATTGTGCCTTTCCTATTCCCCACACGAAGGTGAAACTGAAGATGGCTTTTCTTCTTTCAAACTTTCCTCTCGCCATAAAACTGATGGCCATTCGTTTCGCGAGAGAGGAAAGGGATGACTGCAGTTTCGACTTAACTCTCATCCAAGACGAGAGAGCAGTTTCTTATTTAGCATGTGCAATGTGTGTGTGTGTGATGGTGGTGGTGGTGTTGGCAGGGCTTGCCATTAAGCAAACCTTCTCAGCTTATTATTAGATGCTGCCTGTTTTACAAGCAACATTTTTCCGAGTTTCGATTTAGTGTGGTGGACGCATAATGGCTTATTTTCGGCTCCAATCCTTCCTTTCGAATAAAAAAGGGGAGCGTTCGTAAAAGGCGTGAAGGGCGAAGGTTGGAAGAGGCTTTGACCAAGCTACGTATATTCGTTAGTAGGATTGTACAGACAGCATAGGAATTCTGCAGAATATCGAAAAATATCCGACGACTGAATTATTAGTAAAATGCTGAGTTTATTAATCTATTTAATTTTAGTTTAAGACTGGAAATTTCTAAGATTTTTGTAAATGTACCAAATTGCCAGCAAATTTTTGGGCTGTAAGAGACAAAATTCAAAATTTCATTGAAAATCCGACATTTTAGCAAAAATACAGAATATTTCAGTACCAAAGGGAAATTCCTCAAAACAAGAAAGATTTTATCTGAATTTTTTTAGGTATTTCAATTTCCAAAATATTTCTCACCCTTGGCATCAAGGTTTTGTGAAGCATGTTATACCCGCGAATAGTCCAAAGCCGGGAGTTTTTACCGAGCGGCCCCATTTTACGAAACAAGTTGAGTGAAACAAGCTGCACA
>JAHZMY010000624.1:0-10949 GCA_027743915.1 Seira sanloemensis
GTCACGGGCCAAAATCATCATCGTCTCTCAAGAATTATCTGGTTCTTGCACTAGTCCTAGTGTGTATTTTCGTCGTAGGAGCACTCACGATTGCCCTCCTACGGCGCCCTTTATTCTGTAAAAAGCGAGAACAAGGGCAAGGGGATGGTCCAGTTGTTGTCACATCATCACAGTCCCCTAATCATCAAGCTTATGGCTCAGATCTTGATTCACTTCCTGTGGCTATGAACACCGGGATTTTTCTGCCAGGAGCGGCATACGACATGCAAGATTGCCAAATTCAAGATGTTCCCTTCGTTGGAACCACAGTATTCAAGTAAAGTTGATACTTATGTAAGCTTAACAAAATGCGGACATTATGAAATCACAGAATATTATTGTGGGTTCAAAATATATGTAAATATTTTAGATTGGTACAATGAGATGCACTCACATTTTTCTAACAGTCGAGATTTTCTTTCCCATATTACACTTTCTACCCTACAAACTGCTAGAATCATTTCCTTGAAATATATCAAAGATGTTCATTTGCAATTTAAGGATTGCATGGGAAACGTTTATATGTATTATAAAGTATGTATGAAACCCAAACCATTCACTTTGAATTAAGCTGTTTACAATACGATGGTGCTACAAAACTACTGTGGAGTTTAAGGGAAGATAAATGTGGTAAATATTTTTGAACTGGATGAATAAAAGGCCAAATGAAATTGTGCCGACAAAAGTTTCTTAATTTGACATTCAGCAAATATATGTACAGATATACATAGGTATATACGGTAAAATCCTTGTTTATAGATGCTACGACCTTTCTTTCATGCATGCCATTTCTCGTAAAACGGAAGCCAGCAATTATTAATCTTTCATTAACACATTGCCAGTATTGCCAGTAATAGTTCAAGTTTAACTGGTAGAATTTATTTTTTGGCATACTTTGATTTTAAAATTGACAAGGCTAACAAACAGTTAAAACTTGTTGGAAGATAAATAGGTGACTAACAGTGTACAGTGTGCTTAAACAACCAAGGCTTGTTGACTTAGGAAACGTAACGTACTCTTCTGTGTATGTGTGTAATAACGTAATGACACAATATTTACAAAGTAAATAGTTACAGTTTAGCCAGAAATAAATATTTAGCTACATTCATAAGAATTTTTTAAAAAATGAGCCCTCATTTTCGATGTGCTACATGTAAACTTACGCGTTTCTAAAAGAATGCCCGGAAAACGTTATCTGGCAGTTGTTGGAATCTTTGTAAATTTCAGCCCTCTCTATGTAAAAGAACCTACAGTATTTGTACTTAATGCAAAATATAAAATGTGTATGCAAAATATTATGTATATGCAATTCGACGTTACATACAAAAATTAGGATTTACATTAGCGAGGAAATAATATTTGAGGGATTTAAATTTCAGTTGAGCTTTGGATTTAAGCTCTTCTGAACCAAAGCACATCATATTCGATGTGGGTAAATACCTTAGCATGATAACACGGCATTATTTTTGGTTGGTGGTCGTCCTTCGCAAATTGAGTACGACACACTATACTGTAAGTCTGGCAAAGATTCATGTGTGTACTTTCTGGGTTGCTTGAGTAAGTTGTAAGTTGAAGACGTTACACACGATAAGCCCTGAGACAGTCGGATTTCGTTCACATTCACGAATATATGTGAAAGCAGACGGGATATGGCTGTATAATAAAGAATTTTCTTTTGATCTCTTTTTTACTAGAGTCCCAAGCTCCCAAATTCCTATTAAATATGTTTCACAAATGATTGCCAAAGAATAGATTGCAAAACGGATTTAGATGTTGTTTGGCAGCGAGACATTGATCAGCTCACGCGATGGATCAAATGAATAGCTTTTTGTGACACGATTCAAACTTGTACGTATTTGTCACATGGGTTTTATTGTAGCTTCGAAAGGCTTATTCGCAAACTTACGTTTCTGAGAGGCACGTAATAAAATTTGTATTTATTATATTATTTGAGAAGGGATTTCTTTTAAAAAGCAGACAAAAATTGAATAGCTACAAAGAAATAAGCACATTTATACCAGTTTAGCTCGTAATACTGCAAACCCAGTTGGGATCAATGAGGCACACACGTGCTGCTACAATTAAAAAGCTCCTATTTATCAGTCTCAATTATCTTCCGGATGAGATTTGTTGAAGTTATTAGGAACACACGCCGCAATGGGCTTTTTTTAGAGATATGTTCATGAAAGAAGTTTTATCATTACAATTTTAAAGAGGCCGTGAATATCTGAATCAATAACAATAGAGAAAGTTTGTATACATCATAAATATGTATACTTTCAGATTTTGGTACGTGAAGTGGCGGCTTTTTTAGATCAAGTAGCGTATCTCACCTATCCAATTATGCTACATAATTATGTATGTATGTAAAATTTAATGCCCTATTTGCATTCAGTGAGCACAGTCACCAGAAAGGAAGCAAACTTATTTTTTTTGACAAAAACACATCTCTCTCTAAGTATTCGTATAATATGGTCCACTTTAATCTAAAAGCATAAAGTACGAATTTGATTTGCTGTATAATTTGAAAGACTAAAATACAAAATATTTTTCACAAATGCGGGGAAAGTGAACGTATTACCTTGTAGCGAATAATATCATTAGAGAATTACAAGAATTCTGAAAGACAGATTTCTACAAAAATCACCATTGAATAAGGTTACTTTGTTGGTTTACTTTGACGAGAGAAGATGAGTGCAAGTGCAATATGCTGTTCAATACAATCTGGTTGATAATTTTGAGTTTCATTTTGAGAGGAAAACTCATCATCCAGAGCTTTGGGGAAAAGGTTTTTATTAGGGAAAACATGAATAGATTTCAGACGTAGTTGAGATGTGAAAAAGATTTTTACCTACATTCGTATGCCTCTCTTGTATACTGAACTTATATATAAAAAATTCGTCTTTCTCCCATTTTCAGTTTATCAATGTAAAAAATACTTCTGGCCCAAAATCTACTACAAAAATTGATTTCAATAAAATTCGCATACATGTTGTCTCTGGCTTCATGTTGCTATATCAACACTGTAAATATTAATATTGCTATAAAACATAAGCATTTTAAAAGGGTAAAACAGCTTAAACTGAATTCCCAGTACTACATGAGAAAGTTTGACATGTGTGTACCATTACCTCGGGTGTCATAAATGTTGTAGCTGGGAATGAATCTATTTGCATATTACCTACGTAGAGTCGGTGTGAGTTGGCTAGAAAGTGTACGTAAATCATTATTAGGTTTGTAACTTGATAAATTGTTATTGAAACCAGCAGTTCTCATGTTTCAAGCCATATCGTAAACGAGTAATTTTTTCAATGCTGCAGCACAACTCATGTATATATGCATAAAATTTTACATAAGAGAAGACAAACTATATACAAGTTTAATGTGTGGATATTGTTATAATAAAAAGATTTTAAAAAATAACAAGTTTGTTCGAAAATAGACTTAGGTACAAATATTAACATCAGTTAATTTAGAATGCTAACAAAGCCACTGCATCAAACCTTTACAAACATAAAATTACAGACCTGGATTCTCTCGAATTATGTTACTATACTACATATACTACTGTCAATCATTCAACAAATGCAAGTTATCGTCTGTATTACGTATATATGTAAGCGAGTATACGACCTAGTTAAATAAAAATGTACATAAGTATCGTAAGAAATTATCTTTTCAGGTTTATCTTTTGTCAATGTATTACATAAGTTAATAAGAAATACATACGTAAGGTGAAGAAAGTAATTATATTGTTACATTGCTCTAGAAGATATTGTAAAGATGTTTAGAAGGGAAAGTATACATATAGCTTCTAAAAAGGCGAGATAATTTAATGATTGTAATAAAGACTTATTGGGTTTACATAATAAGTATTTTAAAATACAAAAAATTATGCTAGAAATACGCAATTTTTCTTGTCATTATCAGCACTGCCCATAGAAATTCACGGGTCTCCCGTGTCCTGATTTCTGACGGAAGAATATTCCGGTCTGATGCTCTCACTTTCCAGATGATGAACAAGAGGTTTGTGTTGGCGTTAATAAAATACTTCATAAATCGATACTTTTTTCAGCCAGGACTACAAGTTGCGTGGGCCACCCGAGGGTTTATTAGCTATCGCTATATGCTCCGTGATGCTGATAAAGGAATTCAAAACCACTGTGCTTCTGCCTTTTTTCTGGAAACATGCTTACTCTGGCAACATGTAAAGATCAGCGGGAAAAATCCTCCTTGTACATTGAATCCGATGAGTACAAAAAGGGTGAAAGTATGTATCATAATGGATTTGAGCTGACAACCATCATAAATCAATATCCATTGAAGGCAAAAGATTGACTACTGGCTTCGACTAACCAACCATAGGCTTTTTTGATCTGCTACTGAAAGGAACAAAAATATTGAAATTGGCAATGTAACCTTTTCGCGGGATACTCATTTCACGAGGTTATACTTACAGCTTAGTAGTGGAGTTTTGAAAATCACTATTATTAATTCCGACTTTCTCCCATTCTATGAAGAGGGCTCGTATTTGAAGAGAATTTCCCAAAAGCATTGAGTAACCATTTCAAGAGTATTGAAGTGGAGGCCGTAGATTTGCGTTTAATTTGAATTTAGATATGTTGCACTAGAGGATGATATGAAGAGGGCTCGTATTTGAAGAGAATTTCCCAAAAGCATTGAGTAACCATTTCAAGAGTATTGAAGTGGAGGCCGTAGATTTGCGTTTAATTTGAATTTAGATATATTGCAGTAGAGGATGTCCAAATATAGCCGTATATCTTTCTTTTGTTGAAACATTGAGATTCTTTCTCGAAAATGCACTCAATATAAAATCTGAAATTATTAAATAGATTTGCCTTTTTTTAGAACAAAGTTGACCTACTTAATAAATCCTGTTGGAGCTGTGAGCTAATGCATTCACTTGACTCAAATTGGATGTGGTAATACGAGCCCATAGCTTTTCTCATATTTACAAAGTGAGGCGCAGACTTTGCTTGAAAGATTCCAACATATCTAACTGTTTGATTGCTTTCACTCGCATGAGTCGCATGCCAATGGCCTTGCTCCATGTTCATCATCATCTCATCAGCCTGAAATGATGTGTGAGACTGCNTGGCCTTGCTCCATGTTCATCATCATCTCATCAGCCTGAAATGATGTGTGAGACTGCCTGCGGAAGGTGAATGGAGATATGCGAGTATTCCACTAGCAGATAAAAGGATATGGTAAGTCTGCATATAAAACTAATAATGAAAGAGGGCAAACTGGGGGCTGACTACTCCAAATCATTGGCTTATTGGTTGATTCAGTTTAGTCAAAACCGCTGAATATGAATGCTTTTGTTAAAGGATTTATGAAATGTTAGCTGAAAATGACTAAGTGGATGTCCACACGGCCACATAAAGTAAATAAATCACCGTGCATTGGAAACATGATTGATAAATATTTTTATGCCTCTGGAAGCCATAGAAGGGTTATTTGATATTTCACAGAACATCAGTCTTTTGCCGCAAGCTTATTTTTCTGGAAATCCAGTGGCATTGAGGGGCCAAGCCTGATTTCCTTTCCGCTTTCACAAAAGAGTCAGATTGTATTAGTTGTGCTGCCTTGTCATCAAAATCTACATGCATGTACATAGATTCCTTGAGTTTAAAAAATGGAGGTATGATGCATCCACACAGCCCATTCATTCAACTGACTCGTTTTTGTCTTCCTTCTTTCCTCATTTTCCTTGCCATACGGGCTTGCCTGGAATTGAAGCTGACAGCTGTGATGATTGAATAGAAAGTTTTACTTTCCATATACTTTCCCCTTAGGTTTGAGTTGGAGGGACCTGCATTTTTGGCATTCATAGTCAAAAAAGTATAATTTTGATTCAGATATGATGCCAACGACAACGAATGTAAATTTGATCGATCCATTTCAAAGTGGAAGGCCCACAGATTCCAAATAATTTAACAGGAAAACTGAGTAAACAAAGAGAGAGTCGTACCTTATCAATTTTTCAAGCTTTTTGTTTAAATTATTTCAAGTAAAAATGGCAACACAAAATGGGAAAGTTGTATTTTTACCCGAATCTGACTTGCTCCTAAAATGATGAACACCTCCAAGAATGCTAAACTCGTTTTTAGCATGGTTTTATTATTTGAAAGAATTTCCTTGCTTCCTTCCTTGAATCTTCCCGATTTTATACATGTAATTTATCGGAAAAAGTATGAAAAAATTGCACATAAGTTGTAAACTGGAACTTTTATTGGCAAAGAAAATCCATCTCTCGACTAATTCAAACTTTGTGAAAAGTTACATGGAACTTCAGATTTCTTCGAATTCAAAATATTAGGCATTAAATTATCCAAAATTCAACGAAACAATAAAGTAATACCAGCAAGGTTGCAATTCACAAGTCCCCCAGTACCAGTACTTACGCATTACAAACTCTCCACTCATTATGATTATTTCTATTTTACATGTTAAGCTTGCAAGGTAATGGAATATAATCGAATATGATATCGCATGAAATTTTCCTACACTGGTACAACAAAAAAGTCTTTACGGCATGCCATGACCTAAGTTGCTGAAAAATCTAACCATTATGTAATATTCTTATACTATACCAAGCGGGTTGTATCAACTTTAAGGATATAGTTTAAAGATCTATTTGTACAAGGACCTATAACTTTTGTCGCTTATCGTAATTTCGAAGACTTAGATGAGAAACACGCCTCTCTAAAAGCAAACAAAACTCTCTCATTTCCCCATCCTCCTCTAGTACAATATCAGAGAAAGCAATTGGAGCATAAAGCAATCTAGATAAAAAAAAATGCCAAAGGACAAAAGAAAGATTGTTTCGACTTTCACCTTCACTTTACATCTCTCAACCTATACATAACTACAAAGAGCTACAAAGACATACATCGCAGTGAACTTTTGCTTTCAATCTTCTCAGCAGCAACTTTATCTGTTAATCTATGCTCTTTAAGTCGGGTGACATGTGTATTAGAATTATCAAGAAACGTGTTTTATGTTTAAAATAAAGCTTGTGACTTCACCGCGTTGCGTCTCCTGTAACTCGACTAAAAAGGTCGAAAATTGTCATGTTGCGTTAAAGCCCATCCTTGACAAGAGAAAGCTAAAAACATTTAGAAAGCCAGACATGTAGTGCTACAAGCTAAAAACCCTTACAACAAAAATGCTGATGTAACAAACGTATTTTACAAACCTTCCAACATCAATTCCATTAGAGCAAGACTCAATTCATGACTTACAAAAACATTTGTCCTTGTCCATTCAATGGAGTCAAAGAAGTCAACACGTGTTTGGAAACCATTTTAAACAAAAACACATTTGTAAATTTCAAACCTTATAAAGGCGTACACACATTTATTCATTGTTTTTGTCAAAGGGAGTACGAAGAAATGTTGTGAAAAATGTAGAGAAATTTTTCCCTTTAAAAAGGGCTGATTGCCTTCCTCTTCCATTTCATCATGGTGAAAAGCTCCCAATGTTGTGTTTGCCCAGACTGAAGGAGACATTTTGAAAGTGTTCAAGCGTAATACTTGGCTTTGTTTGATGTCACTTTCCCGACCCGTGTAGTCCCACATTTTCAACATGAAGATCGACATTTATTCATCATTCTATCCGTAAGTACTTGAGCAAGGATATGTATATTTGAAAACCAAAAGTATATGCTTTCCATACACTAAAATGTCAGAGAAAGTATAAACAATGCGGAATAGTGCAGAATCTGGTAACAAAATTCATGGAAGCCAAGATCATTTTATATGTCTGCCTCCGCCCATAAAATGGATGGAGGAAATTTCAGAGATTTTTTTTCTAAAAATTAGCTCTACGTTTTTGACAAGATTTTTATAAAACAAGAGGAAAGCCTGAGTAATGCATAGTTTATCATTACCCGCAACTTTTTATGCTCGGCATAAACTTGTTTTCCAAATTGCTTCCACTTTGTTTACAACTTCATAAACAAGTTGCTCGCGTAACAGCATAATGGAAGGCCAAGGGACATATTTTTGTTTCCACGGTCTTTAGCATTCCCTCGTTTTAAAAGCTAGCAGATTTATAGTAGTCTGGTAGTAGGAGATGTGGGTTCAGTCTCGTCAAGTTTCCGATTTTTCAAGCATTATTTTTTTATAATTCAAGGTTGTTGCCTGATTTTCTGATAGGGAATTAGTATCAAAAGTGAAGCTTATGTCATATCAGTATCATCTTTCTTCGGCTGACTAAGAATGAATGAGTACCGGAAATGAAAACAATATAAATATACTAAAAAGGAAGTCTTATTAAGTTGACCTTGAACGGTTAACGAAGGAACGTATGTTTACAAAGGTACATAAGTTACCTATGCATTTTTGTTCGGAAGCTCTTAGCTAAAAACGTCCAACTATAGCTTGCATGCGCAAATGTATGTTTGCAGACCACGTTTGACCTTACCATTTGAATTTCAACATCCGGCAGCCAGTACACAGTTATAGTCTAGTCAAATAATCAATGAGGTAAAGTTGTTGTTACTCAATTTATTGATGCATGGGGACCAAAATGTATGTTTGCAGACCACGTTTGACCTTACCATTTGAATTTCAACATCCGGCAGCCAATACATAGTTATGGTCTAGTCCTAGTCAAATAATCAATGAGGTAAAGTTGTTACTCAGTTTATTGATGCACGGGGACCGCACTAAAATTACAAAATACACCCAGAAGGAGCATAACTTACAGAAAAAGGTAAACATCACGAAAGGAGCTAAATGTGTTTATCAAACTGAAATTACGCCTTTGTTTCGAACCTCACCATTTTTAGCCAGATACGTTTTAGCAATAATTTCCCTGGGAAGTAGTTACATCCTCATTATCAGGCTTTGCATCATGATATTTTGGCGAAATCGTATGGTACTTATCATTTCTATCCCGTGAAAACTTTACGTCTCTGCATATTCGACAGAAAAAAGCAAAAGTTGCATGGCGAAAGTTAATCCCATCTCAAATGGAGCTACACATATCATTTTCTCTCGCATTCCTAATGCATCACAAAATCGTATAATGTACATAAATATATCCTCATTATCATCACATTACGAGAGTGGGGTAAACCTCAAGTCGACTATTTTGCTGATGTAGTAGCAAATTAGTTTGCGGAATGTGACACTTTCTCTATGCCAGTCAGTTCGTATTAAGTCTGCCAAACTTTTTAGCACTCATCGCCTCTAATTGTATAACACAGGAGCAGTTGAGATGAGGGAGAAAGTGGAAGTTGGGCAAAGCACTCTTCAAGTTGAAGCTGCTTATTACAAAACTAAAGAATAGTAACCATCGTCATTAACTTGTATTAGGGGTTTGTCTTTGAACTCAAAATTTCTTCTAATAAACAAGTGTTCGTTAAAATAAAGCTAGGATTTATGAAATACTACACACATTTATGCTCTGATTTCCTGAAAGTTATTCTTTTTAGTTAACGATGAAGATAAAACAAATATATACAGACGACCTGTTTGTATATTCTTTGCATATAAATTTGGTAACTAGAGAAGTAAGAATACGAGAATACGTACGATAATAGGATTTTTGCTGTTTCTCAAAAGCCAACAAAACCATTTTTCCAATTCTACTTTGTTTTTGAGAGAAAGTTGGTGATATTCAACTCGTACATAAGAACTTTGTGTAAACACTTACTTAATCCAAGGTTTTACATGAGAAAAAGGAAAGTCCAACTTTGCTTCGTGTTCCAGCCGTATTTTTTTGTTTACGGCAAACTGGAAATGGAGTAAATCAAGATGATATCTACTTACAATATTTATGTTACTGTCATCACAATGATGAGACGCAACATCATTACGGTGATTGTAGTCATGTTAGAAAATTGTAAGTGGAGAAGGATTTCCAGATCATGTAACAAGTGCTCATGGAACAGGAAAAGATGAGGTTTTCCAAAAAAAATCGTCCCTTATAATTCACCGATGGCGGCTGGCGCAAACTTGAAACCATTCCTCGAATTCACTTTTTGCGTTCCTTCCATAATTTTTTACGTCCTTAGGTATGTATGTTGTTGAGATTTTCATTTTTATTCCATATTTAATAAACAAAGCATTGTGTATCCCCGGCGTAAGAAGAATGAAAGCACGGGCAAAACACATCCTTAAACGTGCATATGTATGTAAAGAGTAATTTCTGAACAAAAAAATTGAACGAGGGAGAAAGATTAGAATTCTATTTTTTCTACCGAATACTCACGGTAAATGAGCAAACATCACGTTCCTCCTTTATGTCTCCTTTGTGTGGAATATATTGTCAAGATTCAAATGAAATCTTTTCACTCCACTTCTTTCTCTTTCAACGTCTGCCAAACCGTTTTTTCCCGTATACTTGACTGGATAAAATTACGGCAGCGTGTGGAAAATCGAGAAAGTGGGAAAATCTACAACAGCATCTTCACTGTCTGTCACAATATCCTCCGAGACGCATTGTGTAGACAGCACAGTGTTTAAGCACGTGAACGTGATTCATATTATTTATTCGTTTCTTACAACAAAAGGATTTTGGAATGAGCTGAGTTGTGAGACACAAAATACAGGATTAGGCGGAAGGCATATGCTCTATAATATGACTGTATATATATAGCTTCCTTCCAAATTCAATTTCATTTCATGCATGTACATAACACATATGTTTGTATGTCCTTGCAAAGCCAACAATAATTACATTTTCTTGAACAGGACGAAGAAAAAAAGTAAAGATGAAGAAGGAGAGTGAAGAGACGACAGAATTGTAATGCAATTATGGATATCCTTGAGCTTTTTTCAAAACCTTTCTGGAAGCAATGTATTTTTTTAAAATCTTGCTTTTTTACAAAAGGAAGGATATAATGATGTTTGTGAAAGGAAGGCTTTCCCTTTTTT
>JAHZMY010000625.1:0-12021 GCA_027743915.1 Seira sanloemensis
GACGAGTGTAACTACCATTGTTTGACTGAAGCCTGGGACTGGGATAATTGATCACGCCTAATAACGAATGCCGAATACGAAGTCATTTTAATTGCCATGTCCTTTTTTGTCAGCAAAATAATTTGTCGAAGGCAACATCGTGGTGATTTCTCTTTAATTCAAAACTTGTTTTTGTGTGCTATTCAAGGAAACTGACTAAGGCTTCGCATTAAGGTCATAATGCCTAAGTTTTGAATGAAAGCCAGCCAGAGCAGTCACTTATACATTTTGCTGTATGATCTTTGGAGCAAACCACGATTATTTACATACGTGGCGTAACCTTGGCTCGCTCCTGGAACTTCTCATGCGTACCAACTTGAGTGAATTTTAATAAAGTCAAGTGATCCACCATCTTAATACTTTATGCAGAGGGATTGAGGTTCAAAGTCACATTCTTTGTTTACTGACCGTTTCATGACTTTCTTTAGAAGTCTACAACAAACGAGAGGAAAGTCTACTTTCATTCACAACCAAGACAAAAATTCCTGGAGCTCTTGCCCTTTTACATTTTCTCAAAGAAACAATTCAAGTTCACAAAAAAGTGGAACAAAAGAAGACTTGCAGAAAAGGAACTTTTGATTTTGAGATTTTTTGAAATAGGAGCCCTAAAAATTCTATCACGTTATTTTTAAATGTAATCAAACAAAAAAGGCAAAATAGAATGGGACACAAACGCAAAGGGCTAAAAACTTGTTCAGATTTCCTTTTTTCTACTTTTCCCATCCGCATCATTCGTGTTGACACGCTTCGTTGAACATCAGACACATGTCGTCCTTGTGTGTTGCAAAATAAAAAGTGTGAAAAAATAGAACGCTTTTACATTTCTTGGAATACGAGAACGCTATGTCTTTACATCGCCTATTCGTCCCGTAAGCACAAAAGGCAACAAGAAAGGAAGCAACAAGATCAAGAACTCAGCTCACAGTAAGCCCGAAAGATGCAAAGCACAAATTCTCTGCTTTCTTTTAACTTGATCTCAAGATAGAATAGAGCTTTAACAAGACGTTCGTATTTATGCAAGTCAAGCTCGGGAAGACTAATCCAAGATTACAATTATTTGTATTTTTACAAAAAAAAACTTGTTGGAGCTTAAATATTTATCCATCAATATTTAGACATTTATTAAAAATTAATGCCATTCCATAATTATTTTATATGTACATATTTTAAATGTATTTCGCATCAAAGTCATTCCTTTTGTGTCATGCAATAAAGATTGTTCGCTGCTAATTTCAACTGCATGGAAATTTTCGAAACGCTTATGATGAACGAATTGAAATAAATATGCAATTGAAATAAATAAGGTTTATTAAAGTAAAACGATGTCTGCTTGTAAGTTTGTTTTTTTAGTTTTGCCCAATAAGGTTTTATGTGTCTTCGAGTTTTCAATAACGCTATTTTCTAAAAGATTGAAATTGACATCAAGCAATACCGAGAATACAGTCAGAGATATTTTAAGTCAATTAGACCGTGTCACGCGACTGCTCCTACGTTTCATACTAGAGAAAAAAGTAAGACTAACAAGTTGAAATAAATGTTGTCCAGATTTCACGAAATCCAAAGAAACGCATCTTTTTGGTTTAGGATTTGTGTCAATTTCATGGTGATTTATTGCAAGCGATTGGAATACACGCTGAGATGGAATTGATGGTTTCTAGAACAGAGACGGTCCAGACTACAGCTTCTTTCTACCCACACCTTTCTCCAAGTCAATTTTTTCAAGTTACGTAACTTTTATACCTAGAGAAAGCATATATACCTACAAGCGAGTTCCATGATGAAAACTGCATATTTCCTTGATTTATACGCTCAAGGACAGGAGACAAATTTTCAGGATATATCTGTTTGGGAAAGAGCGTCATGAAAGATAAGTAAGCTGGCGGTGGAAGTACTTAACTCACTCACAGACTAAAAAATCCTTGATGCACATATGTAATATGTATCTACTTGTGTAGGAAGTAGGAAGAGGATATGAAAATGTACTTGCAAGTCTTGATCAAACTGTTAAAGTTTATATGACATTTATAAAGAAATCCGGAAAGAATAATATTTGTGTCTAACTAGTCTTTTTTATAACACATTTCGGCTTTCTCCATTTGTCATTGTCATACCCTCATCCTCAAATTTCTTCTTTTTATGTGCTTCAATTTCTTATGTAGAATTTTGTAATCTTACGTATTCAGATTTTACCTGTTGTTCGTTTGTCTGGTAGCAGTTGCAATAATAATAATGTTTTATATTTAATTTAGTAGTAGCTCCAGTTAAACTTTTAGGGGTGAAAGTAGGGTGCTTTTCATCAACAGGACATGGTTATCTGAGCATTTCACTTAAAAAGTATTTGCACATAGGCTCGTGAAATTGACTGTAGTACATTTTGGTGTTCAAAAAGTGTAATTAAGCTTACCTCCGAAATGAGAAAATGCCTAACGCAAGCCCTGTCGCCTGCAAGAGTAATAATGAATTAAGCAGTTTTCCGTTGTCTTCTCCATGACAATTCAAAGGGTGGGTTTCATGTAATGAATGAGGTGTGCAGCCATCCGAAAATGTTTTAATGTGTAGTTGTAACTTCATTTTAACTATCATGCACACCATCCCACATCATCATACATTGTTTACCGTTATTGCATTTGCAAAGGAATTCTCCCTTCAAAAAAGTCATTATCGCAAGGGAATGGTCCAACTTGGGTACGTCTGGAATTGAAATGAATTTCTCGGAAAGCAATTGTTACCAGTCACTCAACTGTTTCGTAATGTTATGAGCAGAATTCTAGATGATGACGGAATACTCTCCAAGTTTCCTTCTAAAATGAACTCTGCCACAAGTAAAGCACCAGGCTAACAGAGTCTCGAAATGTCTGTAAAGCACTTACAAAAGCTCAACAAAATTTGAAGCAGTTCTTTCTTTCTCTACCTACCCTACAGTGTTAATACAAAAGCCATTTATGAAAATTACTGATCCAGAAGTTATTGATCAAAAGACCGTATTATTAAACTTTTATGCTGGGGAGAAACAGTTTCTGACCTTAACACAGACTCAAGATGTACCACTCGCCAAAATGACATAAAGTTTCTAGCCGGAACCTTATAAAATTGTGCACATTTGCTATTGCATTCAACTCTGAGATAGTCAGCCTGCTGTCCCAATTCGCTTCTACCGATGCAATGATGAAGAGAAAGTGATTGTTTTCTCCTTTCCCTTTCATATTCAATCTAAAGATTGCTTTCCACTTAATTTCATTTGTAATTCGATGATTCCTCGGAAATGAATTTCAGTTGTCGTACTACTTACCAATATTGTGGACGCCTTCGAAAAACGGAAGAATGCTCTTTCGATACAGCGTTCTTGTCTTTTATTCCATAGGAATTCCGTATTCCAACGGGCAAACTGCTTGGTTTCACACGTCGCTGAGTCCAGTAACAAATAACTGGTGCCATTTTCTCTATGCTCGTGTGGCTCGGAAGTCAATATTGTCAGAAAAAATCATCTTTGCCAATATGTAGCATGATTACATTCGAGTCTCGCAAACCGTGTTCAGGCTCAGTCATTAAAAAGATGTAATGCAAACACGTCTCCGCCGCTGTAATAATTACTTACATGTTTCCTTGCGAATGTTCGTCTAAATAAAAATACTTGGACCGTATTGTGTCAAGCTTGATAAAAGGATTGTCTGGCAATTTAAGAGTTACAGGATTTACGAATAGCTCCCGTGTTTCTTAGCGACATAGAGCTCGTTGTATTTGTGATGTAATACGTAATTGCACAATATGTTTATCCTCATGTCTGTGTACGTACTTAGCTACAGATGAAAACAATATTGAGTTTGAACGGAACTAGCTATACAAAATCTGCCCGGTTCTTCGCAATGCAAATGTACATAGGTAGATAGTATAAAAGGTAAAACTACTTCCTATCGATGACAGCAGCCATTGCAGCAAAATTGCAGCAAAACTTTGTAAATTATCAATTTCAAAGACACGGATTTAGTATCATGTTCCATTTAATAAATTCTTTTTGTGTACAAAGAAATGTACACGTTTTCTATTTTTCCTTATTACTACATATTTTGTTACCTTTTCATGTCATTCCCTCAGATTAAACTCTATTGACTGATATTTTTAGATTGGATTTGATAGAAAAGTACTTTTAGACGATTTCCTGTAAACTTGTAGTGGGTAAGCTAGTAAACTGTAAAGGGACGTAACTTCCCGAAGGTTTGGACATAAGCAAGAAAATCAGAAAATGCCTTTGAAAATCGTATACAACGTAACTAGATGCCATAGTTGCGTTTGCTGAAAGCGTCAACTTGAATGAAGCTCAAGTTTATGCCAATAGATTGGTAATTGAAAATACACGTTTTTAGGAAGAACTATATTGCTGTAAAAATTCAATTACCTAATCGCTTTTTCAATGAATGATGGATCCAACTCTTCTCCACATCCTGCATTCATTCCACCGAAAAATTATTTTAAGAAGACAAGAACAGACGATTCAACTTAAACATTTGTGTAGCATTTTTTGTACTGAAGACGATGTTTTCAATTTATCGGAAGCTTGAGGTGGAAGTGAAAGTTGAAAACGGATATTTTTGGACTTGTGTCTGTCAAATGCAGAGATAAGGATCTCATTGGTCCAATCACTTGACTCAAGTCGCGACGAGATAAAAAAACTATTTCTTGCTAACCCAATTTTCCCACAAGCATATCTTGCACGGTATGTAAATACAAGTGCACCTAAATCTGAAGACTATTGCAAGGAAAGCATAATTTTAAACGTATGTAGATATTGAAGTTTTCAAATTTTTAACATAATTCAATCTATCTTGAATACAAAACTCAGACTTCAACTTGTCTTCCGGCAGCACCTGCTATTTTTATTCCCCCTGATTTTATACATATTGTCCATGAAAACTAAATCCAGCTATCCTTAGAAGCTCTTCATTTGAGCCTTTTAGTTTATTAGGCCCGTCACACAGTGACAAAAAAGGAGAGAGCATCTGTTGTAAAATATGTAGAGACATGGTGAATGTGTCTCACGTAATTGATAAAAGTCTAAAGGGTCAAGATCATCCAATATTTCTATAAAGTACCGGGCTAAAATTGGGTATAAAGTTTCTACATAGATTCTTCATAGACCAACCTCTACAATATTGATTTTTCTTTTAGCCATCGTTTTGACTCATCTGATGTGTGTACATATTTGCACTTATACATATGGAAAAAATCACTTTTAATTTAGTTAGATGATACTTTCTTTCAAAAGTTTTAGAGCTCCAGTATAAGTATCTAAGTAGGTAGTAAAAAGCATCACTGTTAGACATAACCTGTCATAATTTTTCCAATGTGAATTATTTGAGCGTTTCACTTTATGCTAAGGTAATGGTGATTAGATGAACGACAAATGCATGATGTTTAGAATGCGTTTAGTACCTACGGAAACTTTGTTTCTGAGAGAATCATCTTTTGATTAATCTTGTGTTTACTCAGGCCATAGAAACAAAATTATTACCCGACGATAATTATCTATGCTGATCTTCATTATTCTTCTGCCTTCACTCTCACCGCGTCCACATAGCAGCGCATTGCTCCACTAGACAAAGCTCCAATAATAAGTCGCACATTTTTCATCCACTCAAACCAATATGTCAATGACGCTCTAAGATGCGCAAAAGAGTGAGAAAGTATTAGCTCAAGAGTTCGTCTTTTTTCTTCCAAACCACCTTATTTCGCAGAACACACTGACAGCGAAAATGAAAGCTGATCCATCATAGCGTATGTTCTCCGACGTATTAAATGCTCCTTCATATGTACATCACTTCAAACTCTGGAGAAGAAGTAAATGAAAGTGGAGCGCCAGGTGCAAGTCTCTCTCAAGTTAGCTACTCAGCAGCAGAGGCTTCTGCACGTTGGATCTAATGAAAATAGGTCGCAAATGTGAAGTTTACGACAAAGACAAGAAGACCAGGATTTCAATTTGATCGCGGGAAGGAAGAACCCTGACGAATATTCATCCAAAACCTCGTCCGTGTCGAATAAATTTAAAATAATAAAGAGCCGATAAAAAACTAACTTTTGCACAAAAATTCCTGCAATTGTAGGTATACGTAGGTATTCCCTTTTGACTTTTGGACAAATTTTAGTCTCCAACTGGAAAATTGAAATGGATTCTGTGTATAAATAGAACCATGTTCAGTGTGGAAAAACAATTTAGAAACAGTTTTCATTACCTCCAGAGAGAAAGTTTTTATTTCGGGGAAAAGTTTTTGACAACATGAAAAGATCCTTTTTATAAAGTGACAGATAGTTTGAGAAGAGATATTCACTTCCTCTCCATTCAACCCAGCGTTATATTACACGGGACTAAACTAAATGAAGCTTGAGCCGGATTCTATAAAGTTTCGACATGCGTGAAATTATGGACAAAGTTTTTGAATCCCGTTACTCTGTATATTTTAGACGAATGATGATGAATGAATGATCACCTCACATTTAAAATATAAAATCAAACTTTACCGTTGCCTTTTTTTGAAATAAATTTTTAATTTTAGCTTTCAATTCACAGACTGACAGTTATTCTTTAAAATTCCATAAAGCCAATACTAGAATTTTTGCATTTTCTACGAAATGCGTGTTCAATGTGAAAAACAAAGGAAAGTCCGAAAAAACAAGTTTGTGAGGAATTTAGCTCTAAAACCTAAAATCCTGTTGGAAACTACGCACAAGTATGTACATAGCTAGGTATGTCTAGCTTATTATAGCGAAGCCCTGGTCTCCTACACAACTTTACTTCCATCGTAATAATAGGCTTTTGCTCTTATATTAGACAGGAATAATAATGCAAAAAATGTGCTATTAAATCCTTTTTTGCAATCCTCTAAAACAACGGGAAAAAGTTTCACAAACTGTTTTTAACTTTTTCATGGCTACCGTGTAACATCTTTGTTCTTCTTTCCTCGGGACATTGTAGGGCGGTGCACTTCTCCGTGTTCATTTTGCTGGATTACAGCCGCTTGGGAGGACGTGAGTAGTAGTAGATATAGTACAAGTTGTGTGGAGGAAGGGAAAGAAACTTTTAATTTTTCATTGGATTTCCTCTCCAAATGTTTATCAGACCTCTATTGCCCCCTTTGCAATGCCAATGAAGTGAAATAATGCAATAAAATCTTCTCGACGTATTTGTATTCAGAGTTAGAACTTTTATTAAAACTATAATTAAATAATTTTTGTTTCATACAAGTTACATTTTAAGTTTAAAATTTGTAACACTGTTTCATTACCACATAATTAAAGAGGAACTGATGAACGTATGCGTACACAGAGAGAAGGAAATAGAAAGCGTTTGTCGGGAATATTTGGTAGACACATGAAAAAAATGCTAACTGTAGGATATATTTAACATTTAATAAGTTTATGTTGTAGCTAAAGCAACACTACAAATGCAGCATCTAGCAGGTAAAGAAATATTTTTTAAGCTTGGGGAAAAAATGTTGAACTTCTATTGTTGGATTTTTAAATTAACTGAAAGACAAAGCTTTTATGACAAAGACAAGTATTGTTTTTCAAAAAAGTATGCCTTTTGAGTATGTACAATATAAATACACAAATATACAATATATATTTAAGTTCTCCCATCTTTAACTTATTTCACATAAAACGAAAGTTCTCATTCTCTCAAGATCACATACGTTTCGGTGAAAGTTTTTCAAAACATCGTTTCAGTCCATTCATAATACATACATATATAAATACTCAGTTCACTTATCGCTTAATATGCTACCTCTGCAACTGAATAAATTGTTGAATATAAGCACAAAATTACAAAATGCTTAACCATCCATTTAAGAATCCAAATTCCCAAAATTCAAACTACACCAAAATTATACCTGCACGTTCGTATATTTGGTCCATCTTGGGTGCGTGACTGTAAACTCTCTTTCAAAATTCGTATCTTTTGTGAGCTGTTTAAAACGAATGTATTTAAAGAAGTGTAGCAACCTCTCCCATGAAGTCGCACTATCCAGACGAGCCCTATTCAATTCTTACAATGTGCAAATAGCCTCAGTGGCCACAACTGTCGTTGTTTTTATCACGAGTGTACGAGAAGAGCCGCCATCGCCATTTCCACAGTTTGACGCAATCACTGCGGTTTGTGCTGGATGCTGCACTTCATGTGAAAAAGATGATGATGAAGGTACTTCGAGTTGATTATTACCACTCCCACCCGCACCATGGCCAATGGCATTTGTGATCCCATCGCAATCATTCATCTTTCTCTGGTGATGTTGTGTGGGTGGTGTTGACCCATGATGATTCCGCTTGTTATTGACCAGCAGAGAGGAGGACCTCTGCTGGCGTCCGTGGAGAAAGCCGTTACAGTTGCTGCTGTTGTGAGGATCCCTTGTGCTGGTGACTCGGTGGAGTCTCATGTTGTTATTGTAGACGCTCTGGTGGTTGTACCGAACGCTCAGGTTGTTCTTGAAACGGTAGCTTGCTCGAATCTTTGACGGGTCAATGTCGGATGCGTCAGAGTAGTTATTGGCATCATCGGAGTTGGGACGATTACAGAGCATTCGGAGACACCAGAGGCGGGCGCGGAACTCCCATAATTAGTCGTTAGTTATGCTACCGTTAATGAGCTTAAAGTTCCTTCTGACAAGTATGTAGGTACGCTCAATGTGTGATATACAGTTGCAGATACGTTAGTTGTACCAGATTTATCTAAAAAAACTGTGAAAGCAATGTTACATTTGTTCAAACTTACTCATTTATTGTGGGGATCAACGTCTGCAGGAAGTTGTACATTTGAAGGGGTAACCAGCACAGGGCAAAGAAGTAGAACCACCAAAGACAGCATTTTGATTACCTGTTACAACCAGATACAAAATAATGTTACGTCTTTCCTCAGTGAATTATTAACGAACTGAAGGAGAAAGAAAGGCAGGAAATGGAGACCACAAAAACCAGACAAACCGTTGCCCTATCCCTCATCTATAAACTTTTCCAGGGTACATCTTAACGCAAAGAATCCATTTTTATCAACGTATGCCGACATTCTAATAGCAATGTCACGGGTAATTTCCGTAATTGGACACAGTTAAAATCTGGTTGGGTAAACCAGCAAACAGAAATCAAGATTCAGAGAGAAAGTCCGGTCACATTTAAAAATTTAACGTACTCTCACCAACGTCATTCTTCATAAATTCATCTGCTTAAAAACTAGTGCATAATATTTCGGCTAAGCTGCTACCTACTGCTCAGGGTATTGCAAAATTAATACGATCTTGGCAACTTTCTACCAATCTGGATAGAGTACGAAAACTGGAATAAGCCCGACATGAGTGAGCCACAAAAACAAGTCCTTTCCCTTTTTTCGAGTGAAGAAATCATCATCATCTCTTGAATAAATTGCGGGTGCAGATGCATCGCGAAAGTAAATGATGGCATTATGTTTCCCAGTAAAAGCCACAAATGACTTCTATAACCATAAAGAGTGAAAAGAGGGAAAGCAAGCTTTCTCCGACATGTATAGAAAAGAGCAAGTACAGACCTTTTTCTTATTCCGGAGAACCACAGCGTCCCTTGACTCCTCTTTGTTTCCAGGCGCTGTTGTTCCCCACAACCTTGTCCCCATCACGGCATACGCAAACGTGATGATGATGAGGGGCATGAAATATTGGATTACAACCAAGCCCAAAGTGTAGGACGTCCGGAAGGCCGACGAGAGACCCAGATTCGTACAGAATGGCTTCATATTATTCTTGTTGTCTGGTACGTATAGCACTCTACAGACAAAAACAAAAAAAGATTACATTGATTACACAGAAATGCAAGTGGGTGTATCAAAACTGACATTCTTCTCAAATTTAAGGCCCTCGCTGACGCATTAATTTTCTCTTTAATTAACCACCCCTCCGTTCTCTAACGATAAGTATGACCTGCTTTATTTTGCTTCATTCTCATTTTACAAAGGAAAAAGGGATCTCTACAGTTTTTGTCACTACAAATAATATTTCGGTAGGTTTTTGCAATTTCACATGCACAATCTGCAGATGAGCATTGAAAGTGATGAAATGAGACGCTAATCGCATTCTTTCCATCAAGAAATAGAATTGATAGGCAATGGCTCAAATTAGTTAGCATAGTAATTTTTTTGAACAGCAAACAAAAAAAAATTATGTAAGATCCAAGAGTGCATTTACGAAGTGTTTCAGAGTTTCCCTTGCTTTTGGTCGCCCTTTATCAGTAACATTTGGAAATCGAATACTGCCTATTTTTTTAGAGAGTCTCGAGGGCTTCAAAATAAAAGCCGCCTCCTCATATTTTACACGTCTAGTTAATTTGTAGCATCTGAATATGATGTCTCTATATTGTAATATGTGTTTGCTTTTATTCGCTAAGCTGGAAGTGATTAGGTATTTTGCAACTGGAGAGCATTTTGCCAAATGAAAAAAGTTCTCTTGACACCGTATAACAACGTAGTGGGTATGTGAATATTTCTGCAAGTGATATGGTGTTCAACAAAAAGAACCATTGCCGAAAGATATTGCTTTAAAGAAAATACTGAACAGTTATTTTATAATTGTATACGAGCGAAGAAATTAGGACGATTTTTTATAAAAGCTCTAAATAGCTTATAAAGACTTAAACAAAAATATTACGAAACTCCTTGCCGTCTGATTTCAGTTCTAGCGAGCTTGGTAAGCGGTAGTATGGTTAAAAACGAGTAATGCAACTGACAATAATGGGTTTCGAGTAGTAATGGATCATCGTGTGAACTATGGGACTTTGTGGGCACTTCATATCGGGGCAAAATGATTTTCTAAAGAATCGAAAGTACCAGTATTTGTATTTGTCTATCGAAGTGTAGCTACTAGCTCGCGGCTCTTTTATAGAAGAAGAAAAGGAGAAAGAAGACAAAAATCCTTGTGTGATCTCTAAATAAAGGAAAAGACCATTTCCTAGTTCTATCTTTCATCATCTTCCAATCCTTTCTCCGTGCATCTTAGTCTCTTAAATCCATCATGTATAACAAAAACTTTTTCTACGATGGAGGTTTGGCAAGTTCGTATCAACAATATTTGGAATGGAACGAACTGGATGGTAACAAAAAAGTAAGTGAAGGACGAATGATTGGAAAAGGTTTCAGCGTTGCCCTTCCCCAGCCTCCAAAGGAAATTTCTCGATGTCTTGAAATTCTATGGTTTTATTATTTCCTTGGAAATTTTTTGTCTCATGGTCAAATATATGCGAGACTATGACTATCGTTGTATCATGATTCTAGCGGTAAAAAAAGAAACCTCATTTTTAAAAGATTCTTTAATACTTAAACGTTGGCATAACTTCGCTCTCAGCGAAACTTTAATTTGGGTTTTAAAATGATTAAGATATCGAATAATACGCACTTTTAAATACTACAAGTTATGCTGGATAATTAATGCCATTTACTTACTGACTTGTGAGACACCAATTTGTACATACTAATCCTTAATTCGTAAAATAGTAATGAGTACAGTACAAATACAAATGCGGAATTTTTCAATTGACTAATTTTGTGGGGAAGCAAACAAAGTCCAAATCATGTTTTAAACTCCATTTAAACTTTATATATACATACATGATGATATCATTAGACACCGCGACTGATTCACTAGTTTGGTACAGTCACACACATAGTGAAGTTATGTAGTCAAAATCATGAGTAGCGAAAAACCAGGCACATAATCTTTGAAAGGGCTGCATTTTTTTGGTTCAAGTTGATGCTGCCGGAAAGGATGAAATATGATGAATGACTCCCCATTGCCTCGATGAAAAAATGGCATCCTTTCACCTTGATTACCTTATCGGAAACAATTCCGAGGCCAGACAGACAGTAATAGAACTAGGTATATGTATATGAAAAACATTGGAAATGAAAATGGGTGCTATTGTGTGCTGCGTATATGTTTTTCACATTCTCAACTCCTGACGTAAGAAAAAGGTGCTGTC
>JAHZMY010000626.1:0-10964 GCA_027743915.1 Seira sanloemensis
AAAAGCGAAAATGAAGTTTTTGGAAGAATGTGAAATTTTACTGCATACAAGAAAATTTATTTTTAGCCCAAGATTGACTCACTTTACATAACCTCTCAGTCGTGAGTGAGTTTAAAAGATGTAGTGATGCCCAACCACTTGATCTTAAACTCAAGTTTAACTTGATTGCTTGTTTCAATCTAATTTTAGCATGCATTGCGGAGTTGTTAATAGAAAGTGATGTAAGCATTTTTGGAATTTACTCCAAAGATTTACATATGTATGCTTAAATCCACTTACAAAATTGATGTGCGAATCACATTTATACTGCATTGGATTGACAAGAACTAATACATATAAATTAATGTTTCCAAATATGGCGATAAAAAGATTCATCAATTGTATGCAGTAAAACGATTCATGCTAACTTAGCTTTACTCTTTATGGCATTTGTACTACAAATTTTGTAGTTATGTATTAAATTGCTACCGCGAATCGTATTTATCAACGAAAACATCCATCATCAGTTTGTAAATCGTCGTGCCTGAGCCATTGTGTAAAAACAAAAAAAAGTTCAGTTTGATCCTTTCACGAGACTAAAATGAATTCAAGTGGGAGCACAAAGAGGTTTCTGTACTCCCACGCAGTTATAAGTTCACTCACGTATAAAAAAATGTCGCTCGTTTTTGGCTACGGTCATGATCGAGACCGAGCTCTTTCTCTCTCAACTCTCTTTTGTACTTTCTCTAGGTCTAACACTTTAATTTCCTTTACAGGTTTTTGCTCTATGCTAAAACTTCACGTCTGCCATTATCCCAGTTAATACTCGTGTGGGGACACTGCTTTGTTGAGAAAGATTGTGCAATAGAAGGGAATTGAGGATGGGCTTGCTCCTTCAATTTTCTCTCGCAAGTAATTTTGCTCGCTTATCTTACGGACTTATCTCAAACTCCTTGATTCAAAAAATTCGTTAGTGAAAAAGAAAATAGTTTTCTGCATTTTACATTCTAATTGAGTTTATCTTAAAATCAGCTATCAGGTTTACAACGAAGAGATGTCGTACGATAAGCAACAAATTTATGGTTGAATTTTTTTTGACGTACCTAGAATTTTACTCCCTTTCACTTTTAAGAAATATCATACCACAGGGAAATGAAAAGAAATCCCCTAGAGGGAAAACAGATGACAAGAAAACAGATTCAGAAAGGGTACATAAATCAGCCCAAGTGCTTTGAGCATACCTATATATTTGTCAGTGAAAAAACACCTGGATTTTTTAAGGAGCAGCAAGAACATGGGAATCAGATTATGTGCATCATCCTTTCATTTCCCAGAATGCATACATTACTAAACTGGATGGAGATAGAAATTGGTCACACAAGTCCTGTGGGAATGTATGTGTAAAAGTGGGTATAGTTCGTTTGCACGATACACGTTTTGTCAAATCCTTGAAGCGAAACTAGAATGACAGTCCAGAAGGCATTGAAATCCCAATGAGGGACATACTTCCTGGTGAATATGAAATAAGCCACAACAATAGGGTTGGATTTACGAGGAGGGCCACCATTCGTTTCAATTCTTTACGTTCCTCGATTTTCCCCATTATTGAAAAAGCGTGTACTCTCTAGAGCAAGTCATCAGCAGTAAATCTTGCTACCAATACATTTAACCATCTATAGGCACCACAGTGGACTGAGGTTGAGATAAAAATATATAATCATGATCCATGATCAAAACTAGCCCCTTTTTTAAGACTGCTTTTTACTATATAAAGTTCATCGCAGTGTCAAGCAAATTTTGAACTAGGACATGGTACAAACACCTTATTATACGCCCGCACTGTAAGTATCTGTGTATGTACTTTGCACGTCTGGTGGTGTTGTAGGTTGTAGGTGTTGTAGGTAGAGAAAATACTACTTACATACTTCAAATGCCAGTAGTATGAAGCCAACCACCAATGAAAGGGGAGAATTACACTTCCATTTAAAGATCAGTTCCAAAGAGTCTGTCAGGATTTATTCGAGATCAATATCAGGCTTCTTTATTTTTCCTCAACTGACGGATAACTAGGGAAGAAAGGAAAAGACAATGCGTACTTCCTGCTGAAAGATAAAAGGAACTTATGTGAGGACGAAAGGCTTCGGAAAAACAGACAGAAGGTAAAATGAAGAGGAATCTCTACTTTAGGAAACTATAATCCTTCACTGGTGTTTAGATGGGTAATAGTGGAAAGCCAACCACCAATGAAAGGGGAGAATTACACTTCCATTTAAAGATCAGTTCCAAAGAGTCTGTCAGGATTTATTCGAGATCAATATCAGGCTTCTTTACTTTCCCTCAACTGACGGATAACTAGCGAAGAAAGGAAAAGACAATGCGTACTTCCTGCTGAAAGATAAAAAGAACTTGTGAAGACGAAAGGCTTCGGAAAAACAGACAGAAGGTAAAATGAAGAGGAATCTCTACTTTAGGAAACTATAATCCTTCACTGGTGTTTAGATGGGTAATAGTGGAGGCTAATTACTTTTTTCTAGCACAATTGGAATCGTTGAACTGTACTTGAGACAAGGCTTGTATTCTATCCTAATTGCTACAAAAGTCCTTTCTATCTCATCATCACCATTTATTTCACCGCGGCTCAATGATACTGATGCTGAAGCGAGATGAAGAAAATGATCCAAGACTTTCCTTAGTTATCCAAAACCGAGAAGTTGCTGGGTTTTTTAGAACATCGCTATAAAAGAAGAAGAGGAAACTTTTTCTCTTGCCTTGTAGTTTTTTCCCGTAATCCTCAAACGATCATCCCTCAAGTTCTTGTGTCATTAAAAAGTGGGAGAAACGTTAATTCTAGGGATCAAATGATACTATCAAATCTTCAGTTAATTATATGCCTTTGTAAGCCTTCCAAATTCGTTAGACGGTAGAGCTCGTTACATTATTAAAATACAGCTACTAATTCCCTTGTCCTATCATACTTGAGCACTTTGCCAAGTGTCATTTTTGGCCTGTAGGCTGATGAAACTTAAAACATCCACTAAATTTAGGAAGGTATAGTCCAAGTCTGCTCCTTTTGACAAACTTTTTTTCTTTTAAAGTTCCTACAAAAGATGCAATCATCGTGTCTTCCTGGCCCAGAACTGGAACCTCCGTCATGCTCACTTGAACCACATCACCACGCCGCACAAAAGGAACAAAGTCATTTCCTGAGTAATGTTACGAGTTTGCTATATGTATACTAAAAGACGCAAACGTGAAACCGTTCCAGAACCAAAGCTAAAATGCGAATTCATCAGAAAAAATACAGAGTCAGAGAGGAATTGTGAGTTGTTAGTTGTGGTTTCAAGTAATGATGACGATATGACTCTAGTGGGCGATTCATTTATCTCTTTCTTTGAATTTGTGGGATTCATTAACTCCTTAAATTTTACAGGCTTTTCTCTCAAAATATATATAACTATATGATATGTATACTTTCACCTACTTTCTCCGCAGAGACAGAGAAAGACGAGGCTGAAAGGAAAATTCTCCCAAGTTTCCCTTGTTGTCCTTCTTAATTCTCGTCTGAAACTTTCTCCTGGGGCAGAATTTTACCAAAAAACTTTCCCTTTTCCCTATTGTGGAATCGGGAGGTAGGGTGTAGCATTACTACTGCACTGAACGTAGTAAGCTGCAGGACAAGTCGTCTTTTTGAAACAGAAGTCGCTAAAATATCGAGTTCCGTAGTAATAATGATAATAGTAATAGGAGCGCAAAGCGGTATATCAATACCATTACTGTTGTAAGTTGTAAGCTCTTACCAAGCTCCTTCATGTTGTTATACTAAGTTCAACAACAAGTTTCGCATCTCCGATTTACGTGAATTTTATTTTGCCTGTCTCGCGTTTGAATTAAAATAGGGCGAGTCCTCTCAGACTTTGTGTAGGGTCACGTAGCCCATCTAGCTGGCGCGGGAAGAATGCCGATGAGTGGTAATTAATACGAGACATGGGCTAGAATTGAAAACTGTCCTGTATCCTTATATATTTATACATTCCCAATGATAATGATAAGCTAATACGCAAACTGTATATCTTTGCGCGGTGAGGTATAGGCGTCAATGTACTTCTTCTATTTTGATAACAAGAACTTTTTTCCTAATATCCTCAATTTTCTCACTTTTGTATGTAGCCCTGTTATCTCACCAGGGAAGTCCGTTTCTAGGCACAAAGCATCCTCGCAAATGAATCCTCATTATCGTCATCACCGCTTTTGAACTGGAGACCGACAATTTGCTTCAAGCATATTTTCTACTTCCGTCCTCATTTCGACATTGACCAGGCATGTGTTTGTTGTGCACGCGCGTTTACTTTCTCTTAGAGCGAGCTCCAGCTAGCAGTTTGACTAGTCCACTATCCTCAATGATTCTGCCACAGGGACTTTCTCTCGTATTGGGAGGAAAATACATGAGCACTTTGACAAGACCAGGAAGAAAGTAGATTTGGAAGCTAGAGTTAGAGGTTCATCAAAGAAGAGACATACGCCAGAGCAGACGAAGGATGTACCAATGACATCGCATTTCCCAAGTGGGAAAATGAGAAGCAACGTTCTACAGCTCTTCCTAGTCACGACACAAGAGGATCTCACTTAGGTCAATTCAATTCTTGCGAAACCGTAATTTTACAGAAAACTTTGCCATCGGCGTAAATTGCCGAGTTAGACTCATTTGTGGAAATCATGGAACAAAAAAATCTCTCGTTGCTTTCATCAGCACCAGGTGAACGCAATCTAACAATTACGGTGGAGAGTGAAGAGGTCGGTTGAGAGCTCCCAGTTGCTTTGCATTTAATACTTTCGCCACCACGTCACAATCACCCAGCGTGTGCTTTTACTCTGGCTCTTGTAACCCCAAAAGCTCAAAATATTTTGCGAAATAGATCAAAGGACAAAGTGTCTTTGTAAAAAAACTTGACTTTTCCCTTTGGCCCCCACGAATTTGAAGATATTGGTAGCTCGCACACTGTGATAAATTCAAAAGTCTTTCTTTTGAATGTGAGCAGTATTCGCGTAAGTTCTATTTTGATCCCTTAATTTCCTCTGCATTGAAGATGGAAGCTTGTCCGTACACAAGGAAGAGCCTACTCTCTGAATATTTATCGATTTACATTTAGGCTCTGGAAGGATATAATGCAATTTCAGATTATATTTGGAGCAAATGCTACCTTCCTTGTAGAAAATGATGGTAACTTATACCATCAGAATAATATATTACCGTAATTACAGACGAGTCTAGAGAGAAAGTGAGAGAAGAAGCCGCCTTGTAAACTCGAGCAGCAGCAGAACAGCAGATACCGTCTGTAAGTCAAATACCCAGTGAATAAATATTCCCAAGTTTTATACCTCATTTTAACGACGCATATAAACGGAAACAGTCTTCCTATTTTCAGGTGAATTTAAGGACCAAACAAAAGAAACGAATCCGTGTGTCATGAAAATGAAAATAGATTGCATTACGATAAATGAATGATACTAAAGCTTTATACTGTTTCAATTATGTAGCTGTAGTAGATGCAAAGCTATATATTTCTCTGTAAGGCTGTTGGGCTCTGCGGTTTTCGTAACGTCCCTGAAGGAACCCAACAAGATTTAGTGGTTTTACCTACGAGAAAATACATCTAGCCTTATATACGTATCCGTGCCTTTGCAAAATAGGAAGCAGACAATTTTTCCTCTCACCAAAGATGGACTGTTTACCCTGAATAAAATACGATACACATCTTGAGATAAAAACTAATTCGAACAAGACTATTAATCCTCGGGTAGGGAAATCATATCTATGAGTCATGAAAATGAAAATAGATTGCATTACGATAAATGAATGATACTAAAGCTTTATACTGTTTCAATTATGTAGCTGTAGTAGATGCAGAGCTATATATTTCTCTGTAAGGCTGTTGGGCTCTGCGGTTTCCATAACGTCCCTGAAGGAACCCAACAAGATTTAGTGGTTTTACCTACGAGAAAATACATCTTGCCTTATATATATGTATCCGTGCCTTTGCAAAATAGGAAGCAGACAATTTTTTCTCGCACCAAAGATGGACTGTTTACCCTGAATAAAATACGATACACATCTTGAGATAAAAACTAATTCGAACAAGACTATTAATCCTCGGGTAGGGAAATCATATCTATGAACTATGCACCGTCCTACTCTCCCAACTTTGCTAGAGTTCCAAGCGTTCGGTGTAGGGAATGGATGAATTATTAAAGTCTAAAAATAGACCGAATGTCATCAACTCTACAAAAGATGGTCTTATAATTAGGTCCACCCAAATTGGTTCTCAAACCGTCAAAGATTGAAAACTGAGATTGGGCACGAAACTACTAGCCCATTATAAATATGTAGGAAGTTGGGTTGGGCTACTGCCGCTCAAGAGAAATGTATCATTATGTTTTGGATACTTTAACAGAGTATGCAAATTCATTCACCCAAAATTCAATCAGGTAAATTTTTTCTCAATTTTTAGAATGAAAAGTAGTTTATAGTTTATAGTTTATAGCTCTTCCGCTACACTGTGGGACATCCTCTTTTCCCAGTGTTCTCCATTTTCCTGCTTTCTACTATTGTCGCTATATTGTATTTTTGCTAGAGGCTGCGAAACAAGAACAAGTCATGCACAACGAAACGAGCAAACAGAAAAATGGAGTCTAGTAGAGATTCCGGCATATTAAAAGAAGAGCTCTAGGCGGAATAGCAAAATCTTCAAGAAAAAAATGGTATAATGCAATATAGAGTATGTACAATGATGATTATATGATTAGACTATATGAGGGCAATAGGAGAATTTTTTCTTTGTAAATAGGGGACGAAAAACTGCTTCGTCTTGCTAGGCAGACAGTCCCGCTTTTTTTTCTCTCTCAAAAACTAGCGTAAAAGTAAAAAGAAAGCGAGGAAATAGAAGAGAAGAAAGATCGTGTTTTGTGTAGGAAATTGTGAGGATTGTTGCCAAAAGGCATTTCATGGGTCTTTGGTGGAAAAATTTATGACAGCTTCATTTCCTTCCCCCTTTTTTCTCTTTCTTCATGTATGTGCTCTCCCTTTGTTGATTTCAATTGCTTTATAGGAGCAAGAATGTACAATATTAGAGTACAGCTCAATATTATTGTGAGGAACATATAGGACTTTCTTTTGCCTCCATAATATTCAAAGATGCATACACGCAGTCACTCAATCGTCTATGATTATCATTATTGCCCCGTCTGCCCATAATTTTTTATCCTCTAAGCTGTGAAATATAGTCTGTATAAGTTTACATGGGACGTGACGTAATAATAACGTAAATACAGATCAGTGATGTAGTCAGTACGTCCACGAAACTAGGTGAAAGCATCAGCATAAGGTAATAATAGTGTGGCGCGGCATGAATAACTTTTTCTATAAAAACGGATTTTCATTTTTACTACAAAGCTATTTTCACCGTACAACATATGCTCACGGTCTTGGATAAGCCTAAAAAGTGCTGAGCAAATCCCGTGTACATGTATATTTAGTTGAAGCGGAAATAGAAAGCAGAGAGGAGCCTGAACTACCGTGGCTGGACTCGACGGAGGTACACGTTGAACATCCTTTCCTTTGATGAGGTCTGCACATCTCTAAAAACGATAACTTTCTCCATTCACTTTTAACCCTTCGAATATGTAATAAAATGTCGATTATATCAGGTGGTCAATCCTTTCCTTTGATGAGGTCTGCACATCTCTAAAAACGATAACTTTCTCCATTCACTTTTAACCCTTCGAATATGTAATAAAATGTCGATTATATCAGGTGGCCATGTGAATGAAATCAAAATAAATGTTTGGAAGCATTACAAAGAAAAAGTATTCCCCAACTTGTAAGACGCTATTACATATTTGTATTACTCGCAGAAAAAACATCTTGAGCAAAAATAAGACTAAATTTTTGTAGCACATTAAATCAGAAAATACTAAGCATTTTACGGATAATAAAGCTCCAAAGACTTTACAATCGTAACTACAAACACGCGCTCCTTTCTAAAGCTTTTTTCCTAAGATGATCAAAACATAATATTATGTTGTTGAACGTTTTTTGTACGTAGAGTAAATTAGGGATGATTACAAGAGAAAGCTTTTTTGGGGAAAAGTAATCAAAATATTTTTGAGAAAGAAACAGAGCAGAAAAGAAAGATCAGAGTAAGAGGCTAATCATCTCTCAACTCTCAACGATTGTACCCTAGTTTTCTTGGAATCGCCCACCTTCACAATTCCACCTGAATGGAAACTATTGATGTAAATAAGGTATTGTGCTGGGCAAATCCTTTTTTGGTCAAAAACCTCTTGGAAGGTATAGACTCATAATCTCCGTAAATAAGCTTATACCTTTCTCCGTCATAGGAGGTAATTGAACAGAATTCATCTCAAGTCTCAACTCTGGCAGAAAAGAAACCAGATGCTTGTAAACAAAAAAAATGTGGGCTAATTCTGTTGTACATGGAATTGAACAATGAGTCAGACAAGGAAGATTCTTCAAAGCATCTCATGTTCATAAATCATACCAAGATTTTTCATACAACTTAAATCATTGTAAAGACTATTTCTGGGAAAAGGAATAAATCGGCGTGTATTGTGTGTATATAGTTTCTCTCCATATGCGTAACCCAAAACTTATTTTGTCAGCATCTCCAAATGCGAACGAAGCCCACACACACGCGCAACTCCAAAAAACATATAGCCGTCCTCTCAAACTTCTTCCAGAGCACATGCAAATAAATAAAAATTAAACGGATACTTCACCCTTTGGCAACCTTGATCTAAATTTAGATTCCAAGCATCAATGCCAAAGGAAATAGAAAAATAATATGGTGAAATACGATTCTCAAAAGATTCTGCTCCTTTTTCTAATGAATGGACTGGATAGTCAAGCAGAGCCACCAGCCATTTGCTCCAACACCGAATGAAGAAGGAAACAAAGGGGAGAATAAGAAGGGAAAAAACTTGCATTCAAAAACAAACAAACCCACGTGGCTCATATTTTATGCAAGGCACAGCCTCAGTCTTCTTCTTCCCAACATTTGCTGCAGTTTGTATTTGGCAGAGCTGCAGAAAGGTGCTATGATGACGTTAGTAGAAGCGTATAACCCGAGGTAAAGGATAGATATTCAATGTGTGAGATCAAACCTACAAAAAAGTTTCTGCTTCGTTGAAAGTACAAGCCGGTTGTCAGTTCTTGTTTCGAGTAAAGGCCCCCAATTTCCAATACTTCATTTTTTCCATTTCATTGACATCCAATTCGGCAAAGCTTTATCAAGTCCATAATGTCTAATGCTTCTGTCTCTCATTGATAACTTGAGAAATAAAGTTCCTTTCATGGCAGCAGTATACATTTTTATCGTATAAATTGTGGACTATCCTGAGGGAACAATGCATGTATATTGAATGCAATTGGCGTGCTCCAACCGCCAAAACCTCTGTAAGCACTTTAGTTATTATACAATGCTTGGTGAATACCTACCTGGCCTTGCCAAAGTGACGAGGATGACGACTCAGTGCATCATATGACGAGTGAACTCTTACACATATCATTTTATTTTTAGACTGGGAAAGGGAAAAGAGCAAAAAATGGAAGGCGTTTTCTCGCTTTCCTCTACACGAAATAGGGAAAACTTTCACATCAACTTGTTTCCTTTCGTAAACTAGTAGGAAAATCACGGATTAAAATAAAATGGAGTGATGTATAAGCCTTCAATGTCGTTTTTGCAAGGTTATTAATAGACTGCATTTCAGATATAAATGTAATCGAATGTCTGTATATACAGACGAGCTAATAAATTCGGTTAGTTTTCTCTCTCAAAAAATTGCTAGAGTGGGAAATCTCAGTTTTTTTCTGGAAGTACATCAAGGTTATTTTGGTCTAGGTCACGAGAATTTGGTTTTATGCATTCACATTCCTTTTGTTTCTGTTCATGTTCCTCTCCTTCTCTCTCTTGACCTATGTAATGCATATCTGTTTGCATGTAATATGTTTTGCTTTCGATTTGACTTTACTTTTGGTTTTACGAGGTTTCAGACCTTGTATGTATATTTTTGCAACAAAATTGCAACTTTTCCTATGTACATAAGTATAAGCAGAACCATTTAGACTGTGGTTGTAAAAGGCTGTAGGAAAGTTTTATTTGGAGAAAGTACGTCCATTAGAGGGAGAGAGAAAATGTAGCAAGTGGACTTTTATGCCATATACTGCCTTTTCATATGTACATGAAAGGGAAGTCGCATTAAAACCTTAGATAGATGTTTTCGTGGCATGGAGAAAGTACTTGCAAACAATGTCAAAAAACTGCGTTGTTTGTCCTACACTTTTAGTTATATGCTTTCCTCTCAAAATACACCATAAATATCAAGGTTAAGTGTAGAAATCATGCGACTCTAGAAGTAGAAAAAAGATTTTTTGGAGCAGTCGTACATCCAACATACCACCTCCTTTCGTTCCCTTTCCGACCATCAGATTGGTTGATGTTGGGGGAGGAATAGGTTCAGCCTAAAAAGCAACTTTTTTATATTTTTATGGAAAGATCGCTTTATACTAATGCACTTTCACTTGAGTGAAATGCTATATGATGTCATAAACTAATGTACGAGTATATCTTCGGCTTCAAAATTGAAGGAAATTGCTTTATTCTTATAGTCTTCACATCTTGTATATACGTTGGATGCATGTAAAGGAAAAGTTCAGATGCAAACAAAAATATACTTTTATACGTATACACAGTTCTGAGACGTTCATTTTATAAGTTGAAATGTAGTAAAAGTCATTGCCTCCACTTCACCAAGTATACATTCTATGGTAAGCATTGTTACTATTCGTTGCTGACACAATTTTATTTCATTCGGCAGGGCGAAGCGAGAAAACTCGCGAGAATTTTTTTCAGACAACGACATAACAAAATAATGATCAAAACTTCACGGAACAAACATGTTCATTTGACTTT
>JAHZMY010000627.1:0-13507 GCA_027743915.1 Seira sanloemensis
CCTGTAAATATATGTTTCAAAGATTATTTTTCGTTTCGCATTTTTGTCATGAATTTTCTCTTGTTTGTACGGTTATTATAATGCCATGCATGAATTTACTACCGAGTAAAAAGTAAATAGGTATATATTTGCATATATCCAAAAACCCACAAACGACTAACACTTAACTGTTGTTTATTTTACCACGCCATCACGTGATCCAGGAGCCCATACAAGTAGACAGTTTAAATGATTGTAGGTAAATACAAATAATAATATTCCAATATTTACGTTCAACCTATTGCTGCACTTTAAAATAATTTTACATTAAAAATGTGAGAAAAGTAGACAATGAAAACGGGGTTTACTTTATAGTCATGTCTGCTAGCCACAAATACGATTTTTAAAAATAAAGTTTGTACAGTTTCCGGCACATGGGCAAGTATGACAAGCAACTTTTTGTCTGCACTTTTTAATTTCAAAGCTTAAAAAACATTTTAACATGTCCAATTTACCATTCACATTAACAGGAACAGTGTTTGAATATGTTTCCGCATGCTACTTTCAAATTCACGCTACCAATACAAATGACTCATTCGAGGATTTGACAAACTTTCCCTCCGTCTCCCCCCGAATAAAACCACATTTAAATGTTCTTTCTCTACTGCACTTGTTGCAAATAACACATAATTTGCAATACGTGAAACCAAATTCAGAGTTTGGTGCTTCCAGTCAAAATCACACTTGCCAAGCAAAATTTCGAATCTGCACTATCCGAGCCTTCTCATTTACTTTAGGCCAGAGCAGCAACCATCACCATCACCGCACAGAAGTTAACAGTGTATTGCAGGTCCATGGAGAAAGTGGCTTTCCAGACATCGTGCTTTTCCTCCTCAAATCTTCATCCTCAGGGAAAACTCTTGTGAACATCCAAGGGAGGGAACATGAAGACTTCGTTTACCTTGTTCGGCATTTATCGTATCCCACAATTCCTATTTTAGTCAGGGATGTGCACACTGCAAGTTTGATTGATATACCTTGTCACTTACGGAAAAGGAATGAAATTGGAAACGAGATTTGTGAAAGAAACCTAGCAGTTAGCCAACATCAAATTCAATTTGCTTGAGAATCTGAGTATCGTGAAATCTATTTGGAGACATCTTATGCAATCTAATCTCTGGGGATTAAAGGTGAAAGCGCGTGTGGGAAAATACTTTCACGAAGCATTTCACACAACCAAGAGTGAACGAACGCCTTGTTTCGTCTACACCTGGGACTATATCGATCCATATATTTGCACCAATTTAATGATCAGTAAGAAATTTAATTATTCGTTGTACGATCGGCATTCACATCGTCTACCAGATCACAAGACTGACGGATTTATTCGGGGCCAAGTTCCGGTGACCGTGACTAATGTGAAATCTTTCAAACATGCTCGAGACCTTTGGATACCCCACGGTCTCAAAATTGAGCCCTATTCATTCATCGTAATCTTCAAGAACACGTCCAAAAATTTTGGAGCTATTCTTAAGCCCTTCGACTGGTACACATGGATTGCAATGGTCCTAGCATGTGCCGCAACTTTGCTGATTGTTCGATATTCTTCGGGTAATTCAGGAACTGAGAAAATGAAGAAAGATAAAATGTCAGCAGATATCCAACGGGTCGCGCTTCATCTCATGGGATTCATGCTGGAGCAGTCACCGGGAAATAAATTCTGTTCTCGGACCGCTCCATCCGCCAAGATATCGCTGTTGATATGGGGGTTCTTTGCAATCAGCATTTCTCAATCTTACAAGTGTGCCATATTTTCATTTCTCTCCACCTTTCAAGATCCAACTGTACCGGAAGATTTGCAGTCTTTGGTGAAAAGTAAAATTTTGACAGCATCTTCGACAGCCATAAGTAAGCTCCACGTGCCAAGTGGAAAATATAGTATTCGGAGTGAATTAAAGGACATGCTCTTGTCTCATATTGAGGGGATTTCAGGATCTGCGAATTGGAAAAGAGGGAAATTCATTTACAGCCGGTTACTTGCTTCCCTGGTTTGGACAACCGGAACTCCGGGCATGATCACAACTAGCTTACTTAAACGTAACAGGGTAGTTCTGGCAAACGCAGACATGTCTTTCAATTCATCTGCCGCGGTGAATTTCACGGAAAGGATATCCATTGTAGATCCGGAAACGAAAGTGAATTCGTTAAAAAAGTTTCTAAAAGCGTACTCAGGTATGTGGATATCGAAACTTGTCAACGTCCCCGTCTTCATTGCGAGGTCATCGTGGGCCATCCACTCAAACTTTGCAAGGCCTTTCTTGACTCGTGCATTAGCTCAAATTTACGAGGCAGGGATATTAACAAGATGGGGAAATGTGATGGATTCCAAGAATGATGCATCCGAAATGAAGGCCATTCATATGGTTATGTACAACACGTCATTTGAAGAAAGGGAATCAGTAGAAATGGCCATCAAAAACTTTTACTTGAAATCCAAGGTCCCAGTGAATCGACTGTTCAATTACATGGTCATGGCTGGAGGGAAGGAATATGCTTATTCCTGGAAGGCAAAGGCTTTGCTGAATATTGATTTCATTCCAAGCTCCGTCTATCTTGATATTTTTGTATACCAAGCGATCTGCTTCGGAGTAGCCATTTTTGCATTTGTAATGGAATACGCTGGTTATGTCATAAGGAAGACATATTTTGTCTTGGATAGGTACGGATTTAAATATGTAAAATAAAATCGTTTCCACTTGGAACTTTTGAATAAACATTGTCATTTGTCAAACGCTTTATACATACGCACAATTTGCATATAAATACTACTTATTACTCAAGGCGGCCAAAACAAAATAAAGTATGTGCCAATCACTCAATATCAATATGATTTACTAATACATGTTCAAAATGTTCTTTAACTGTTAACCGTAAACTTTCAAACAGTCAAACTTAAAAGTGGCAAGGTTGAGTGATCCACAAACAAGGTTGAATGAATTTCTTTGAGCATTTCAAATGATAAGTTGTTCCTTACACATGAAATTTTGGTGAAAATATGCAACCTTTGCAAATGAGAATGTGCTCATGAACGGTTTATCTCATCAAACTTTGGAGGCAAGAGGAAACCTTTAAAATTTTTTCTTGAAAATGCTGTGGTCTCAAAAGTTTTCCAAAATAGCCCTCTTGTCTGTCATCATCTCATTATCCATTCTTAAGGGACATTCTGATCTAGAAGCCCAAACTTTCTTAAACATTTTCAAAAATTGCCAATTACAACTCTACGTAAATTTCATGTATTCGGAATCCGTCGCAATAAACCAAGAGAATCTCCTAACCTTAGACCAAGAAAATTTGCTACGTGTAATTTCCGAAGGGGCTTTTCTATACAGCATTCGCAGCATAAACTCTTCCTCTTCTCCTCAGCCTCGGGCGATGTGGTCAATGAGAAAATTTGCTACGTGTAATTTCCGAAGGGGCTTTTCTATACAGCATTCGCAGCATAAACTCTTCCTCTTCTCCTCAGCCCCAGGCGATGTGGTCAATGACGCAGTATCACCTTAAAAGGTTTGCTACATGTTTGACCCGAGTATTTTTTCTCGATCAGTTTCTCGACACCAAGGGATTCATTGTAGATGACGATGGTGGCCTTCCACAATTCGTGTTCTTAATGAGATCTACAAATCAGTCAGACGTAATCATGGTCGACGGCGAAGAGATGCATGAAGCTCAGTTTTATCTGAATCTCCGTGAGCTAATCTATCCCGCTATCTTGATAGAAATTCGAGACTTTGCTCACACTAGTTTAATTTGTATTCCATGCTTTAAGAGGATCATGCTGGATTCAAGTAACTTTAAGAATCAGACTGTGCTGGATTCATTTTCTGGCCAAGGCTTCGTCAGCTTGAAATTACCTGGGTCTAATTTATCGGGTATTTCCTTTATAAAGCAAATGTGGACAGATATTCATAAAGATTTGCAAGGACTGATTGCACGCGTCCGTTTATCCGATTTTGAGGTGTACAATGAAAGTCGTTACTTTCTACCTGAACAGTGGAACACCTTGTCACACATACTCGGACGACTTTGTGAATCCAAATATTTGCTTAAACTTGTTAATTAAGACAAAACTGAATTACACCATCGTTGACAATTTTCTCCCGTTAAATGCTGCGTACATCGACAGTGGTATTAACTTCAACTTTCTTGTTGGCGGAGGAAATCTTGAGTATGTCAAAATGAATCATCATACGTGGATCCCTTACGCAATAGGTGCAATTCCATTTGCTTTCACGGTGATAATGAAAAACGCTCCGAATAATTTTGGGGCGATTCTCAGCCCTTTCCCGTGGTACATTTGGCTTGCCATTTTGGGTTTTGGAGGAAGCGTTGTTCTAATATTTTATTTTGAAAGGAGATGGGAAACAGGTCACCCAGGAATTCAAGGAGTAGCACTTAATTTACTAGGATGTATTATGGACCAGCCACCCAGTGAAAGTTTCTTCTCAAAGCGGGCAAACTTTGTCATCATGTTCACATGGGCACACTGGTGTCTCTTTGGACTAGAAATTTCTCAGTACTACAAAAGCTCCATTTTCTCACTGCTCTCCGTGACACCCACTCCTAATTTGGCGGACGACCTCAGGAGCTTGATTCAAGATCGCCATCTAATATTATCGAGTGACACTATGCTCACTCCCGTTCAAACCGGAACGTCTTTCACCATAACTCGGGGGAGTATGCTGAAGGAAATGATTTTGGAGGAGATGATCGATAAAAATCCTGGAATAGATGCGGTGTACAAGAAGCTTAGAGATTCGATGGTGTGGATTTCACACAACTTTGACGAGCAGTTGGTTAAATTAGGGGAGGATAGCAAAATGTATTTGGGGAGATTCAATGACACCATGAATCCTCCTTTGATAAAAGTTCCAGAATACGTTTGCAGTGCTTGACCCAGAAACGATTGTCAAGTCAATGCGAGTTCAATTTGAAGCCTTTTCTTCAAGATGGATTTCCAAGCCGAGGGAAGTTCCTGTATTTATGTACAGAGATTCATGGACCATCTACTCCAATTTCTTTTCGCCGATATTCATTCACTATCTAGCTAGAGTGTACGAGTCGGGAATTTATCAGAACTGGCTTAATTTTCACATAATTTATGGACTCTTGTTTCGAATCAAAGCTACATACATCAGAGCCACTTTGGAGAATGGGATGAGCCCAAATATTGAGAAATCGAATAAGATCGAGTTTAATACTAAAGTTCCAATCACCAGACTGGTCAACTATTTGATTATGGCCGGAGGAAAAAATAGGGCAAAATTTGATGTTGAGACGATTCCTAGCTCCGTTTATTTTGCTGTCTGTAATTACGCCTTAATTTGTCTGTCGCTTGCAGTTTCTGCCTTTTTCTTTGAACTGGCGTACTACAACTTAAGGAAAGGAAGAGATAGGAATTAATTATTTTTTAAATTGGCCATTCCACGAGCAAATTAAGTGTAAATAGTAGATGCATAAAATTAGATTTCACAAGGAATTCAATTCAATTTAAAAATATATAATATGTAAGAAATATAAAGTTTCTCATCAAGTTTTCAGTCCCAAGGAATTTTTACGGATGAAATTGTACTCTCCAAAAATGGTGTTTCAAAAGTTTTTCTTGGGACATAAGTTTCATCGAAACATTGCTTAATGATACAAATGGAAATTAAAAGGTTGTCACAAGAATTTCAAGTTTTCTTTGGTCGTTCGAGGGGCTCACAGTGCGACTGTAAAAATGGAAAGTGGGGCTTTAGAATGAAATGCTTAAAATAAACTTTGCTCATGGAGTTCAAGTTCCTATGGATTTACGCTTGCTTTCCAAACTCATCCAAGTAAATAGTTGAACATTGAACCCATAATCTAACAGTGGCTTTCGGAAACAATGAAACTTTAAAGTTGGTCATCATTTCGAGTGCTTCTAGCTTCTTTATTTTTCTTCTTGTAGACCTTTATTAAAGTGACTTTACAATGATGACACCCGTTCAGCCAAATTCAGTCCGGTATGGCCAGACCGTGTTCTCTGAAAATGTCAACGTCCACTTTGTCGGTGAGGGTAACACCAGTACGAGAATACACGGCGTGAGTGACAGCAGTATCACTGCGTCTTGCAGTGACGTTGAGCTGAAAAACAGCGAGTCCATCATCCTAAAGGCTGACACAAAGTACTGTGGCCGTGTCGACAAGCAAACGGATCAAACTGAGCGGTCGGCGAAACGAATTCGACGGGAGCGAAACTAAAGATGCGCTTCTTGAAGGGAACAACAATACAATCCGAACTCAGGCTACGCTTAATCTTGTATGGTCCGGAGGGGACGGTGACTGTCACGTGAAGGACGAAGTCGGCCTTCAGGTGTTTGGCATGCAGAACAAGATTAAAAACACCCAAAACAACGATGTCCTCGTGGTTGGTCATGGAAATGACATTACCGCATTGAAAAACGACAATCTGAAAGTTCGTGGATTTGAGAACCACGTGATTGCAATTAAGACTAGGAATTTGACAGTGGATGGAAACAAGAACCAATGCTTTGTCTCAAATATCAATGTGCCCCATTCTCTCATCAGGATTCCATGCGGGTCTGTGCATGACTTTTGAGATATTTTTTACAGACAGAATGAGCTAACGTTTTTACACTATGGTGCAGATTTATAAACGACGTGATATTTGAGGGTCACAGAGTTCCCGTCGTGAATATGAGAAATGAAAGGTCAGCGGAGCCAAGAAAAGCTAATGGAAAATATGTCTACGGGTATTATTGTAAAGGATATGGAAAGTATTACCCAGAAAAGAACATGATTGGAAGGTGTTATGACGAAATGACAGCATACAAAAATGTGACTTATAAGGGCATCTTGACGGGCATTAAGATTCAGTATGTGAATCAAGCATGTATTAAACAGAATCAATACCACTTGGGTAAGATAAGTAAGGCAAACATAGGAAATATAAAGATTTGCTGTCAAATTAACAAAATTGTAACTAATTCTTGAAAGGAATATTTCATTTCGAGCTGCATGGCTTATCCTTTGGAGAGAAACGGAAAGATTGCACGAGGTTGAAGCTAACTGTCAATTTGGATATTTTGGAAGAAGCAATGGTTGCGAGCTGTTGTGTCGGGAGAGGTGACACTCTTTTAATTACAAAGGAAGGTCAATCGAAGGTCCCAGGCACTAAGAATTCATGCAGACAGAATTATGTATGATACGTCAATCAAGACGCCGACTGAATTTGAAATTTATGTATTTTGAAATGTTGTGGCTCCTCGTTTGAGCCTGGTGAATGCCGAAAACGATTCTGGAAAACACTGGTAAGTGCTACAACAAAATCAAACATGTTGTATTAATTGGGAATGACTTGACCAGTCGGGGGCACGAAGTGAAATAAAAGCATATTTGTTATAAGCAGTCAAAATCCTGATTATCAACACAGAAGCCATCAAAACTTGTCATTCGTAAAATAAATACGTGGCATTCATCCAGGGCTTTCACTTTAAAAATTCAACATTTTCTCTCCTACGGTAGGAGTCCTACCGTGTTTCCGCAATATATTTCATATTGCAAAGATCTATGGATACTTTGAATTCACAAGAATTTCTATAATCATAATCTATCCGCAACAGGCCATCTTCTTTGTTTGAAGTCTGCTCGTCGTACTGGATTAGTTTTTCCTGGAGTATTCCATATACCCAAAGAGCATCATTAAAGTTCTAGGCAAAACCAAGTGCCACACAAATTAGTCAAAATGGAAAACGAGCCTCCACCCCCCGGTATTCTGAAAAGGCGTAGATCAGGAAGCTTTGGCGGTGTCAGTGATCGCTCCTCTTTAAGCCAGTTGCCAAATGTAACAATTACAATCACCGACGAGAAACAGCATGAAGCCATCGAAGTGCAAGGTCGAAGGAGCAGTAGCATCGAGCCTCGTGAAGAGCTCAAAGGAAACTTCCAGCATTTGAAGAGAAAAAAGAAAAANAACAGCATGAAGCCATCGAAGTGCAAGGTCGAAGGAGCAGTAGCATCGAGCCTCGTGAAGAGCTCAAAGGAAACTTCCAGCATTTGAAGAGAAAAAAGAAAAAGATTCGTTATGACGAGCTACTTCAACATCCTGATCCTTTCTTTAATGTCGACGTTGGGGCAATGTGCGACTCTTATTTCCGAGGTCAGAAAGTCCGTTTCAAGGAGAAGAAGGCTGAGCATTTTGCCTCCGTGGTTGACCTAGATGCTTACGAATATCACAAGATTGTCTTCCACTCATTTTTGAATGAAATTCTTCAAAGCGTCTATTTCAGGTAATTTACATATGTACATTAATTGGTTGAGTGGAGAGCTTTGTTTTTTGGTAGGTATTTTTATTTTAAAAAACTTTTGAAAATAAGGTCAATTATTCTGTTCCTGGTAATGTTGAATGCCATCATGATCGGAGTGCAAACGTTTCCATCCGTCAATGACGACGCTTACACAGTCGCCGCTTTCAATGTCATTGATCAAATCATCGTTAGCGTGTTCATCTTTGAGATAATTTTGAAGTGGCTTTACGACTTTCGGCTTTTTTGGAAAGTAAGGATTATCCCCCTTTTTTTAGCTCTACCCTCAAAATTAGAAACAATGGAATCAGAATCCAATTTGTTGGAATAGGTCACTTGGAACATTTTGGATTTTATCATCATCTTCCTCATCCTCTTCAACTCTGTCCTACCCATCAGCTCTGGAAACGGCCGTGCTCTTGTCACCGTCCGAGTATGTGAGAGCCTTCCGAAGTCTGCGCTCGGTCAGCTCAATGGCAAGCTTATCGATTGTCTCTCACACTGTCTTTAAATCAGGAAAGGATATGTTAAATATCATTGTCGTCCTCATTATATTCATGTTTGTCATGAGTGTGATGGGAGTAATCCTATTTGACCTGGACGAGATTTACGTTGACAATTATATCAACGGGCTGGATTCGTGGTACACGGTCTTCATTTGTGTGACAATGGACGGTACAGAAATCAACCTTATTTCTTCGCTAGTATTTAAAAAGGTTCAGAATAACCATTATGGCTACAATTAAAATATTTTTAGGATGGGCTGATATTCTCAAACAGTACTTGGAGTTTAGGGTGAGCACCTAAGGACCTGAAGCTTCATTAGCTCCAAAAAAAATTCCACATATGACAATTCAATAATAACTTTTAAATATAAATACAGCAACAAAGTGACACGTGGTATGATATCCCTCTGGTCATTTATCTCTTGATTGGAGTGTGGGCCGGCGGGTTCGTATTCGCAAACTTGATCGTGGCTGTCATTGTGACGAATTTAGAACTGGCTGTTAAGGAATTCCGCGACGAGAAAGCCATGTCGGATAATCCGTTGGAATTTCATGTACTATAACAAGGTTTACACTAGCGGAATTTTTAAATATTTATTAAGGTAATTCACTATCTTCCTTCAATTTTACAGGCAGATCAAGCTCTTGAAGTAGACATCCTTCCTGTTCATGAACTTCTCGCTTTCAATAATACGGCGCTAGTGGCTCAGAAACCGTTTAAAATTCCAACTCTCAAGAAGTTTTCTCGTCGACGGCTTCAAGCATATATTGGATGTTAGTTTTAAAATATTAAGTTCACAAATTACTACCTTATATGTAAATACAATTAATTATGACTGATTAATTTCTTTCTAGTAATTGTTGCATTAGAGCATAACATGTTGGAAGCCGAAATAATTCAAATAGATTTGGAAAAAATTATGGCGGTTGTTGTCAGTACAATGCTCCAGGTAAGTATGAAGTGTGAACCCAAAAATGCTCGGAGCATCTCATATTTGAAACTTAAAATATTAGCCACTTCATTTCATGTAAATATTTGACAAATTAGCTAGACGTTTACAAGAACCAGCAACAGCTAGAGGAAGAGAAAAATGAAGCCCTTGCGGACCTGTCCAAGTTTAATGTAATGGGAAAGAACTTTATACCTACGGACAAAATTGACCAAATTGAGGCTTTGGAAAAGGTAATAATGTGTGCATAAATTAAGCCATAAGAATTTCAGTTTTTACATCAATCATTTTCATACATATTGTCTTCTAGCTTCACAAAATGCATTAGCTCCAGTGGTCCCAGAAAGACTGAATCTGACGATTCTCTCAAGTTGAGCCTGGTTGCTGTGATTTGAAATCTGAAGAGATCATTGCTTTTACTTCAAGACTATTGCTTGCATTAAAACTATTTGAAGTTTCAAGAATACATACTGAATTGGTAGTACATGCGTATATTAATTGGTTATTTAAAAAGATTCATAATTACATACACCGTATAACTCTTTAGACCTGACTGCTTTCACATCAGATGCAACAGGCGCTTCAAATGCATTTTGTAAGTTAGATCTTTGGGAACCTTAAATTGAAAAATGCCTTTTTAAAGGGACCCTTCCTTGATATGATTTTTTGTGAGTATCAATTCCGTAGAAGGAAAATAATACTCAATAAGTCCTCATATACATATGTGCAGTATAACTATTGAGCATTTCATTTCAAGTCCAACCGTCATTTGTCACGCGGCTTAGCATTAGCATATTATACTTACCTTTATGTACATGTTGCTATCTAACAAAAGCCAAATGTATGTACTTCTTAGGTCTTTGCTTTACGTGGAAGATGGATTTTCAGTTCAAAGAAAAATATCTCAAAACTACATTTTCTCTTTACTATTATGCACCATTGGTTCAAAATTTACGTTTCTTAATCTTCTTTTACTGCAAAGTTGGATTTCCCAAAGACCACACAAATGACAAACATGCTGAAACAGAACCTATATTTAAATGTTTATTCACAAAAGTCGTAAAAGGTTTTTCCCTTACCCGACAGAAAAGCAACTTTTTTTCTGTAAGCTGTGTGAACCTATAAAAACGCGGTGTGTGCTCACACAGATCATTTTATAATGTGAGTGACAGCTCCGTTAAAAAGGGCCAACGATGATTTGCTTAAATGTCTTGACTGGCCATCTCGCAGACTAATATGAGAAAATATTTCATATTCCATGTAAATGAAGCAAGAAGCATAAAAAATTAAACCATGCAGCAAAGCTCAGTAATTTGTAGGATGATGATGATGACGATGAATAAGTTCAAAAAAGTCCAGAGAGAGAGGTGATGAACTCGTTTCATGTCGATTGAAAGATATGAACCTCGTCATTTCGTATATTTGTGAATAAGATACGCCAGTCAGCATTCAGGAAGAAGAAATTTTTGCTCCAGGTTAAAAAATAATTTGAGCACTGACAAGACAAGACGAATTTTTTTTTGATAAAAAGGTGCATTGCAATTTATGACGAGTTTTTGATAATTAAACATTGTTTCAAACTCTAAAATCTCAAATGCAGTCAAGTTTGTGACTTTAGGGATTCCTCAAAATGGGCAAAAGTACAATTTTATTCAGCTATATTTTGATCTCCTCAACCTTCCTCATTACCTGCATTGCGTCCCGCACGAGATCACGCGCAGTGTATGGCGAGTTTTGACGACAATCGAGCAGTCCGTTGCGACTCCAACTTGTCCCTAACATGTAGAAATCAAACATGCGTCTGCATGAAACCAGACAATATGATTTACGACGCGACTCGAAAATCCTGCGTGGCATTGGCTCGAGAAAAATGTCGCTTTACCGTCCTCGAAGACTATAGAAGCTGGCAGGAGGAGATAGTCTGTGTGAGCCATTCCCACTGCGACTTTACTCGAAGCATCTGCGTCTGCGACAGAGATTACATTGAGCTTTCCAACGGAACCTGCATTCCCAAGAGGAATCATCATGAGCCCTGTGACACAACTACAGACTGTAAGCAAGATTTCTCTTTAGTCTGCGTCGACTCCAAGTGCCAGTGTAATCCATCAACTTCCGAGTACAGCGAGGACCTGAAGCAGTGCGTCGGGCTCGTGAATCAACCATGTGTCAACGATCTCTGTACGGCGAATGCCATTTGTCGAGAAGAGCCTCGCCGAATCTATTACGGTGGAGGTGGCAGATCCTCCTCAGAGGTTGACGATGACTCTTCCGAAGAGGAATACTCGGAACTCCTCAGAGATCCGGCGAGCGTCGGACGCTGCCAGTGTCGGACCGCTTTTGGGGTCACTACTGGGGGCAAGTGCAAACTCGGCTATGGAGGCAAGTGTGATCATCATCAGGCGACATGCATGGACTGGCTGAAATGCAAGGAGGGAACCTGCGTCTGCAAATATCCAACTCACCAAGTGTATGACAAAAGTTCGGAATCATGTTTGAGCTACGTTGGAGGTCCCTGCACAGACCCAGAAGGGGCAAAGAATACCACAAAGATCAGTTGCATGCAGGGTTCTGTCTGCTCCAGAGTCATTAACTCGTCCAGATTCCGTTGTATGTGCCCTGATGGCTATATTGAAAATATGGACCGTGGCTGCGACTTGGATTACGGGCAAAAATGCAGGACTACCCAGCACCTTAGCTATTCGACAAGACAGGCTACGTCTTCAACTACTACGAGTACGTTGGCCAACGCAAAGAAATGCGACCGAATCGGAAATCTATTTTGCATTGATGGACGCTGTCAATGTGAGGATGACTTGCATGTGTATGACCTTACGAAGAAGGCTTGTGTGGGTCTGGCCGGGGCGTCGTGCTTCACAAAACAAAGGGATGGGTGCATTTCCGGATCGCAATGTAAAGCAAGGAGGGGAAAGATGTGGCAGGGGGACACCAACACCAACCCAGGGACAAGCACTCAAACGGTTGTTGCTCACGATGGGATCTGCGCTTGCCTGGAGTATTACAGGGAAGCTGAGGATAGGACTTGCTCGATGATGTCCCAGCCGAATGAGAGACAAGTTCCGGGCACGGCTTTCACCTTGAAGTCGGGCTTGACAAGTGACACTGGAGTTGCGGGGAGTGGGGTGATGGACAAGAAATTTAATGCGACTGCGAACAGCATCTGGGCCATTTTTGATGACGTTGTAGAAGTCTAGCTCATTATTTTAAGGTGGGAAAACTTGATCAAATAAAGAAATTTTGTTGTTTATGAAGGTTGAATTTATTTATTTTTCTTTTTAATTTTTAGATAACAAATTGCACAGCTTAGTGGACAAGGACAATTACTAATACTATTTGTATGCACATTTTTGGGACAAAATATGTGTATGCAACACTTTTTTATGCTGGGAAAATATTTCGATATTGTACAAATATTAATCATTAAATCGCATGACGTTTTTTACAAGACTATAGTTTTGACTAGGTAAATAAATCTGATCAATTATGTAAATACTTATCTTAGCTGGCATAAGTTTGATTATATTTAGATAAGTAGTTCATTCCATAAATTCCATTTCAATCCATAAAAGGGCTACACTCAATTAAATACTCATATACATACATTTATTAAATCTCGTTAAATTAAACAATACGTTAACCTTTATTGCCCGTCTTCTTCTTCGTTCTCCTCGTCACTGTCTTTTTCATTGTCACCAACTGCCATTTTGCTGCC
>JAHZMY010000628.1:0-10214 GCA_027743915.1 Seira sanloemensis
GCTTTCATTGAAACCCGCTCAGTCGCTCTCGCCTAAACTTGAAAAGGCCCTTTTCCTGTGTAAAATGAACGGATTGAGTTTTACCTCCCTATCTGTCAGAATGAATGGAGCTAGACCATTTATAACAATTCAAGCCTTGCAAAAATATATAAGGTATGCTGAGTAGGGAATGGCGGTCTGCCCATTCGACTTGTGTAAATTTAGCCGTGGAACTTCTTTTCAAATGAGAAGAATGTAGGGAGGCAATGTGGGGGGTAAAACGCTCCACTTGTCCGACAATTTTTCTCCTCACATGTGAAATTCTAAAGAGGAAAATGAGTGAATCTGACTTTCTTCGAAAATGCGATAATTTTCCACGTGACGTTATTATGTGGAAGTCTTCTTTGTTACGATATTTTCCAACATGGCTGTTTACGCTACAGATTAGAATTTTTCGCAATTTTTCAAGAAGAAAGGAGCATAAAAAAGTTGACAACTCTATAATTCCATTTCTGCCCGCTTTTTACAAGTCATATTACGAAGGCTAAACACATTTTACGGGTAAGTGGATCCGCTTTGTTAGGCTCGGGTCCTGGCCTCATCTTCATGTAATGAATTACGCTTTTGCTCTTTCATAGTACTTAGGCGTATGCAAGAATACAACATGCGCTACAGTTGACGAGCCAAGACAGTATAGTCCATTACCACAACAAACTTTGTAATAATGAGTTTGGGAGGACATGAGTTATTAACCATGAACAAAAATGGAAACATTTAATTATAATCAGGTTAAAAATGACTGGCTCACTGCCCGCTTTTTACAAGTCATATTACGAAGGCTAAACACATTTTACGGGTAAGTGGATCCGCTTTGTTAGGCTCGGGTCTTGGCCTCATCTTCATGTAATGAATTACGCTTTTGCTCTTTCATACTTAGGCTTATGCAAGAATACAACATGCGCTACAGTTTTGACGAGTCAAGACAGTACAGTCCATTACCACAGCAAACTTTGTAATAATGAGTTTGGGAGGACATGAGTTATTAACCATGAACAAAAATGGAAACATTTAATTATAATCAGGTTAAAAATGAGTGGCTCAGGCCGGAACGCCACAAGGACACATTTGTGCATTATTTATTGTTTACAAGGTGGACGTGGAAAATGTCTCGATAGAGCAGAAATGAATGTAATTTATCCTCAACCTTCGAATGCAACGACACGATTTTTGCTACTCAGGCTGGAAAGCCACAAGGACACATTTGTGCATTATTTATTGTTTACAAGGTGGACGTGGAAAATGTCTCGATAGAGCAGAAATGAATGTAATTTATCCTCAACCTTCGAATGCAACGACTCGATTTTTGCTACAATGCAGAATGCTTTCCTCCATGAGCAGAAATTATGGAAAACAGCGAATGTTTTTTTCTTCTCACAGACATAGCTGAGAGGAGACGAGATGGGAAAGGAGGAAACAGGAAATAATGAAGAATGGCTTTCTTTCAGAAACCGTGACTGATTTCTTCCTGGAGAAGCAGAAATGAATGTAATTTATCCTCAACCTTCGAATGCAACGACACGATTTTTGCTACAATGCAGAATGCTTTCCTCCATGAGCAGAAATTATGGAAAACAGCGAATGTTTTTCTTCTTCTCACAGACATGGCTGAGAGGAGACGAGATGGGAAAGGAGGAAACAGGAAATAATGAAGAATGGCTTTCTTTCAGAAACCGTGACTGATTTCTTCCTGGAGTATTTGGGGAAAGTAGAGATTCTGCCCTAGGAACAAGAGATCCATTACTCAATTTATGTAGAAAAGTGTGAATGCTTTATGTGATGATGAGCAGCAGGGAAGTGAAAGGAAAGGGAAAATGAGTACTTCCAATGCAATGTAGCAATAAACTGCGTTCCAACTTTTTGAACGCTCGATTGTGGGACCTTGTGTTTTGAGCAGAGATGCAATCTTTTCAAGAAATATTGTCGATTATTCAGTTTCATCTCCAAACTTTTTTGTTGAGAACGGAGAAAAAGCGAGATTTTGATTGGGGGAAACTTTTTTCACCGGATAAGGGACCAGGTTTTTAGGCTATTTCTGTCTCAAAATCTCTGTTCTGCTACAATAAAACTACTGCACAATTGCGCTTAAGTTTCGCAAAGAATGTTGTGTCACACTCTGATATGCACCAATCTGTAGTAATTTTCAGTTTTTTAAAAGCTGCTAGATTTTTCATGGAAAAACGTTTGTTTGAAAATAAATTTTTAAAATGCAAGTTAAAAGAACATTTCATTTTACTACTTAGAAGTGTAAAGTATATTAATTTTTATCTACTTCTATAATAGAAATAGCAGAGTGTATTTTATATCATTATTCACAATATTCATAATAATGATACCTCAAAATTTATTACCGTACAAGATATTGAGACAAAATTATTTTAGATCATCCAATCGTACAAGTTCTCTGTACAACAAATCCGATTGAGTTTAGAAAATATTTGACTATTTAACAGACAGCGATATTTGAATTTGCCCTTCTGACGGAGTGATTACAATAAGAATCACAACATTAGTTTGGCTTTGGGTAAATTTGACGGTAAGAAGAAGACATATGTAAGGGTACAAGTGGAGCCATACATTGCTTACGTCTCCGTCCGATTGTATGCTTTGGGAAAATGATTCATTTTTGTTGGACAGATATTGAGACAAAATTATTTTAGATCATCCAATCGTACAAGTTCTCTGTACAACAAATCCGATTGAGTTTAGAAAATATTTGACTATTTCACAAACAGCGATATTTGAATTTGCCCTTTTGACGGAGTGATTACAATAAGAAACACAACATTAGTTTGGCTTTGGGTAAATTTGACGGTAAGAAGAAGACATATGTAAGGGTACAAGTGGAGCCATACATTGGTTACGTCTCCGTCCGATTGTATGCTTTGGGAAAATGATTCATTTTTGTTGGGCAAGGATTTATTGCGAAATAATCCTTCGACAGAGGATGAACGCAATTTTCAATTCCACAAATGGAGTGCTCTAACGTCTGAAGTTTTTGCTTTCTTTCTGGGGCCATTTCTGGTACCGTGCCGCCCGATATGGCAACACGGTTTTGGAATCAGTCTAACTTTGTTGCGATATGTGTGCCTGAAGGCGACCATCTAGGCATCATTATTCCCAATGCTGCTGCCACGATATAAAGATAATCTTATAACGTGCCACTACCACTGCTTATCTACGGGAAGATGATGCTAAACTAGCCTTTTCATCCAAATCCCCGACCTTTTATCAAATTATTTTTGGCGAGAGTTGTGCAAGTAGGGAGTAGACGTACACGGCATAAGTCCATTCTAAATGTGTGTGGATAAGGCAGCCCTCGTGTGTGGAAAATTTGCCACCCTTCAGTCTAAATTCTTTCCTTGTTCAACTTACAAAATGTTGCACCTAAACAAACGAATCCAATTTAATCACCCAACTGCAAACTTTTCGACTTGCCAAGCTGAAACAACAGTGAAAAGTGGATTCAGCTGTCATGATTAAGAATTCCATCACATCATGTTGTTTCTGTTTGTCCCAGGATCAAATAAAATGAATGGAAACGGAAATCTCATCTGTGGTAAAAGCTTAAGCTTCGCCCAAAGCTACTCCCACAGCCAAACATGAACGTTCATTATGGGGTGTAAATGCATTACAACAACGATGCGATTTTCTTTCAAAACAGAATGGTGGAAGAAAGGCGGAAGAATAAATTGAAGGTTGCTCCTATCGGCAAATAGTAGTACTTCAATGATAAAAGGACATGATAGCAAAATGACCTCTCGCATTTCTATTCGTTTTAATTTCAAAGCTCTTCAAACGTCAGAGAAAGTCTACCAAGTATTATTCTTTTTATTTAGCACATTTTCTACAATAAAGTAGCCGTCATCCCAGTAAAATCATGCTGGTAAATATGAAGTAATGTTTCCATCCTTATCCCATCGCATAAAGCTCAATTTGAGCTAACCACACAGTTCCATCTTCGTTTTACATCATCATAAGTGAAGGAATGCATAAAGCTCAGTAAAATCGGTTTTCGGAACAAGAGCACGTGCACGGTGTGTACAAGACATGGAGATATACCTACAGCATGCAAACAGCTTATCGCATTTCTTCCAAAGAATTTCCTCCATCTGAGCCACTTTTTGCCAAGGCAAGGGTAAACAAATCCTGGCTTCTTTTTAGACTATTTCGTCATTTTTTCGCCTTCTGTTTACATAATTTAAGCCTACGTTTAAAAGAAAGTTTGAATTCACATCTTTCTTGAGTGTTTAGAAAAATATGAAATTATGACTAATTTATTTTCTGAAAGTAGTACATGTGTTATGGAGGTGTACTCAGCTCGCAACGGTAGGTCAACCTTGAAATTTTTTTCGCAAATTCCCAAATATGAGAAGGGGTAAACTTCTTGAGGAAAGTGCTATGAGCCGACTCATGCCGTGCTCCAAAGCAAAGTTTAAATAGCGACAAAGCTTAAGCCTTTCGTAAACAAAGTAGGTAGAGAGGAAAATGCTTCAAAATGCAATTTTGACATAAACCATTATTAAAGATGTGCCTATATTCAACTTTATACCTGCAGGAGTAGATAACAGGGAATCCGTGCTCCAATCATATTTTTCCAAGAAAAACCATGATAAACAGCATGATCCAAGAAAATTATTTCGGATTTGTTGGAAACCGATAATGTTGTGTTTTTTACAAGAAAGGATTGTATGCTTTCCAGCTACGTGGGAAAATAAGGTTTTCTCGGATTTTTTTTCAAACTTCATACGCAATATTTTATCATTAAATACAAAATCCAGTAAAGAAATGAACTTATTTTTTTCTGAAAAAAGTTCTTTAGCTGTTAGCTGTGTAAAAGTTAAATGGGCCCTGCCAAAGTAGCTTTTTGCTTTTGAGACTGTGAGATGAAAGACGAAAGAATCCTTTTCTTTGGGATTTGATCCGTAGTAAGTTTTTTGAACTCCTTTATTTCTGATACGAATCTCAAGCATACATTTTTCGGGCTCTTAGCCTCACATCTTTTAAAATGAAATCGGTCGTGGGACTTTTCCTCCAAGTAAGTCATTTCCATCCTCTACTTCATTTTGCCAGTGTTTTTGGAGTAAATGTTGTTGACTAAGCCATTGAGAATTTTTTTCTTAAAAAAAAAGGGATACCTTTTTCTAAAGGTACCATTGAAAACTAATATCACACACTTGGATGAATCCACCACACTGTCCAATTTTTTAAAAGAAAGTTCTAAGTAACTTTAGTAGGGACGCACTAGAGTTGAAACCTGCAACAGAAAACTAATATCACACACTTGGATGAATCCACCACACTGTCCAATTTTTTAAAAGAAAGTTCTAAGTAACTTTAGTAGGGACGCACTAGAGTTGAAACCCGCAACAAAGGGTAGGAAAAAGGTCCCCGAAAATATTTGAACCTTAAACTTTAGAGTTCAACCGAACCAAAATGAAAGTAGCTACATATATATAGCTATTTAAATATCAAAGTAGGTACACACATTTATGTACTTGAATGAACTACATGTGAACCGCAGACAATTTCAAGAATTCGCCTACATAGTCTCACATAGATCCCGCACACAGGTCAGTGCATCTGGGAATGTAAGTGGGAGGTGATCAACGGAGATAAACTCTCCATGCGAGTGTTAGGCAACGAGCCACACTTCCACGAAGAAATTTCATTTAATAAATTGACCGTAACCAGACGGATTGACAGTATGGCCCCCGGCTTTCATCACTTTCACCAACCCTTTCCCAAGCCACGAGAATCCCATCGTAAAAATGCTTTTGAACAATAATCTTGCTTACTTCTCTACTTTTAATATAAAATCAATTTTTACGTTTCTTTCGTAGCTGAGCTTGTGCAAATGCATGTACCTGTTACGGGGAGAGGAGATCAAGTACATTCTCACACCCAATATTTCCCAACCGCGTTTTTCTTTTTTCTTTATCTTCCCAGACGAGGTTTTTTCCTAGACGGTTGTGCCTAGTAAATAATATAGGAAAAATAATGAAACAGAAGGTTGATTTTTGCTTCGGTGTTCGCTGTTAACAAGATCAAGGGAAAAGACGAATCCACAATAACAACCATAAGCATCGACATAAGGCATGAGCCACAAAGACTTCTCAAAACATGGGTTCATTTTCCCCAAAATGCTTTCACCCATCCACAAAACTAAAAAAGAATCGAATCAAAAGACGTTTTTTCTTCCTCTCTCACGGGCAGAAATCTTTTTATCCTTTATTAGCAGAAGAAAAAGCAACTTTTTTCTAGCTTCGAGGGGACTTTCGTTTTTTTCATGGCCCAAGTGAAGCGAGCCGTTTCCAAACCCGCTTCTTGCACTTTTTTCTCGAGAAAATAAATGTCCATGCAATGAAGGAATATATGTAGGTATACGTCCGACTGTACCCCGAGTATAGGTTCGACTCATGTGAAAAACTAATGGCATTGAATAAATTTGGCATTCCATTATTTACTTCCCTCACGGCAACTTTCGCAACATTTACGAACCAAAAGCCAAGTCTTTCCTCCTTTTAACTTTCTTCACAGGTCTGAGAACCGAGCAGTGCATGTGGAATTACTGGAATTTATAACTAGTGCTGCATGCCGAGTTCACTACGGAGGATTAAAGTCACAATATTTAAAGAAAGATTGGAAAAGTCAACCAACGTGTACTTTGGTGATGTCAAGAATAAAGGAATTTCGACACGGAGACGCATACATTTTTGATAATTTTTTGAACAAACTCGGAGCTTTTTGATTTTTGCCAGTACGTCATGATTCTATGTTCTAATGTCAACACAATTTGTAATGGCGTCTTTTGTATATTTCCTTTTCCGAGGAATTGCTTCTCTCCGTTTTGATCTCTCTATGGTTTACCTTGGCTTTTGAGAAGTGAACCGTTTCGCCCAGAAAATGTCTTCTTGGACTTAACGTATTTACGCAAGGATATTGCAGATGAAGGAGCACTCTCACTACACAAAAAAAACAGTGAAAGATGGAATGTAGGTAAAAGAGAGTCATGTGAGCAAAGGAAAACCACACAACATGACTGAAAATACGGCAATAAATAATTCTTTATACTTTAAGAAAACCAAACGAAATGCTGAAATGGAGTGTGCTCTGTAGGAGCGGTAAGTACGTGTACGTGACCCATTTAACGAGATCATAAACATGACACTGCACACAACTCTTCGGGTATCTGAGCTTCTCCAGATTTTCTCGCAACTGAGGTAAATTTTTAGTCGAAAAGTTTAAACCGTTTTTTTGGAAAGAAGACACAGCATACACTTATTCTTTACAATTCAAATTGCTCTGGAAAATGGGTAAATTTTCTCCGTCGTAGATGCATATGTAGCATCACCTTTCTCTCTTTAGAATTTAATGGACATGCTAAAATTAAGATATATGCCGAGGTGCGCATTAGCCTGAACCTTTTGCTATGTAATTTGGTTTCCTGTTTAGGTTAACTTTTTATGGATCATTTACGGTAAGAAATGGACATGCTTTCATATATTTTTTTTTGTAAATCTCACATTGACCGCGTCGAAAATGCCCCTCCTGTCATGTGTAACACGTGTATCCTTCGAGTTTATAGAAATTTATTGGATCAAGGGGGCGTTTTATGGAAAATCTGAATCTTGAAAAATGTTACGATCTGTACTAAGTTCTCAACTAAGAATATATCAGATAGCCTGAGGAACGCATACAATGCAATGCCTTATAGCCTGACGAGACTTTGCAAAGTTTATTGAAATGTACAACTCGACGGCGACTTCTGACTAACGAACCGAGTTGACTTTAATGTCCTCGAAAAATGCGATTTGATTGAAACCAGACCTTATTTAGTAAACAAGAAGTTTATGGTGAAGGCCGCATAGAAGACACCTACTTCCGAAATATAGTCTACTTTCGTTTGCTGAAAGCGACACAAATTACCTGTCGGGCTTAACTGAATCACTAGAATTCGAGTGGGATAACAAACAAACTCCTCACATCTTGATGCAGTTTTCTAACGGATGCTGTGAATGATGATGTCTGTACTTTACTGAAATGTGCAAAAAAATCCCAGGCCAAGTACTTTATACTTTCGTGCACAGATCACCTTTTTTGTGTGTAGCAAGTATCCAATTTTTCATTTGACTCTCATTCAAACATAAATAAAGCACATTTTGAGTCTTCGTTAATAACTGATTTCACGCCCACGCCATACATGCATGCATGCGTCACTTATCCTAGCAAAAAGATAATTTCTAGACAATATCTTTGCTCAACCGGATGTGAGTACAGATTCTATTATCATTTCAAAGACAGTAATCAATACATCATCAAACAGTGTTGAACATGCAGAGTGCGTCAAAACAAGTAAATCCCAGAAAACTTTCCAAGCAAAGAGGAAGGATGAATAAGCAGGGCTTTTCAAAAGATTTGAAAACTGTCTTTGATAATAAATATGGATAAATTGCTTGAGAGAAAGGGCAAGCAGGGTTTTTCTTTCGGCTCTATGTTAAAAAGGAGGAGCAGTAATACAAATGATAATGCAACTAAAAAGGGAAACTTTCAACTTGTAAAAACTGGAGGAAAAGACGAATAAGGGATTTTATAGAGTTTGTCTTGTTCAGTTTCCAGCATGCGAAAACTTAAATTTTACACCATCGTTCCTAAAACGGTAGATGAATTTAAATTTTGCAAATGAACACTAAAATTATATTTTGTGCTATTGTATAAGTATGCAAGTGGTTGAAAATGGTAACCGTTTGTCAGAGAAGCAACTTAATCTAAGGCTTACATTATAATATTTATGTCTCACAAAGCGAAACTTTTCTTTGCCACCATTTCACCTAATTAGGCAAAATTACACGAACTCTCTGATACCCACAACTTTCTCCTAAGGTTATCAGATCACAGATGGAGATAATGGAAAAATACAGAGGAAACGNCACAAAGCGAAACTTTTCTTTGCCACCATTTCACCTAATTAGGCAAAATTACACGAACTCTCTGATACCCACAACTTTCTCCTAAGGTTATCAGATCACAGATGGAGATAATGGAAAAATACAGAGGAAACGACATAAAATGCTTTACACTATTAGACTTGTCTTTTCTACTCTGCATTCACAGTCGCTGTAGACACTCGCTGCTGCATCTGAAAGCCACAAATATAGCGTTGCACACGTTCCACTCTGTGAAATCATAATAATGACCTGAGAAAAAGTTGAGAACTTACAACACAACTTCCTCCTTCTTTATCTTCTGACATGATATCTTGTTATTGTTTCATATTAGAAAAAGAGGGAGAGAACAACTCTTGTAACTTTCCGTCTTCACTTTATTTCAATGATTTCTCCTCGTGGTGAAAGTGAACACACGAATTCCTTCCTATAAGTTTAAATTATAAAAAGTACGTCAGCACTCCCGTTGCAAGGTTTACGCTCAGCAAAGTAAGCACTGTTCGTGTTTTGCCCCGAGCCTTAAAGTCGTAATAAACTGAGGATCCATATGTAGTCCAATGAAAATGTGGTGGATAGATGTATTCAGCGGAAGCTGATAAGTTCAAAAATACCGTGACGCAAAAAGGACTTTCTCATTTGGTACGTGGGTGAAAGACGCAAGTATTATTAAGCCGTGTATACATGTTTTCACAAACTTGAATAAGCTCACCCACCATCCGTAAAATTAAAAAAATGCCTCTTGAAAAACATCTGTAGCGGCGACTGATGAGAGGATCCAATTGTTGAGTTCAATCAACTTGAAGAAGAATATTGCATGTCATAAAAAGTTGCATTCATTGAGAATGGCAAGATTAACAGTCGCAGTGTCGAGATGTGTATTCATAACAATCTTTGGTCCTCTTTCATTTCAGCTTCCGGAGCTAGTGCTGCCCTCATCATGAGTTTCGTTAATTTAGGCTAAGACCAGCTTCAGCCAAATCCAAGTTAAATGTCACTGTTCGCAAACATATGTATTTTGCAATATCACAAACATTTAAGCCTTTCTCACTCATATTTTTCCATTTCCCTACTACATATTATAAACGTGTATGCTGGTAAATACAACCACCCCTTTTCTGTTTTCCTCAATATTGTACGTATATGATACTTTGTTTTAAACTGTTCTCGGTAGATTGAGAAATAGGCAAACATTGTATCTTCTTGCTCAATGCAACTGTGTCTGGGAAAAGAGAA
>JAHZMY010000629.1:0-11018 GCA_027743915.1 Seira sanloemensis
CTTATTATATAAAGTGTTACATAAAAATTAATTGAATTAGGTAAGGAAATAATATGAAGTGTGAATTTTGGTCAACTTTTATTAAGTTAGTTTCCTGCACACGTGATCGTCTCTTATACAACTTATTATGTGCAGATTTAGATTTTGCCTTCACATTGGGACTTTGCTTTGTTGCAGCGTACAAATTTTTTCAATGAAAACGACAATATCAATTAGTAAGTACATCTAAAGTACGTTACATGTGCATTCAAAAATTAATTGCATACATTTTTCAAATAGAAACTTTCGAGACAGTGCCATTCAATTTGACTTGACATATCTCTATAGAGATAGACAAAGAAACTAGTTTAATTAAAACTCTATAGAGATACGTGTAGTCAAGCCGAGAGCCATTTCATGGTAAAAGTTGACCAAAATCTACTTTTCGTACGCCATAAATAGTCCATTTTGTTACTTCATAAAGTTTCCAAATCCCAGCAAGGAGTAAAGTAACTGATGATGTAAATGTGAATACCTTTTTAGTGTCACCTATGAAAGAGAAAAAGGAGGACGTCAATAACGTCACTTTATTGCACAACAAGATGAATTCAAGTTAGAGACTGACGAATATATGCTGCTATAAGAACATACTTCTTGGCAAAATAAGACCTCTATTATGACATGATTCTCTCACGGAACACACTAGAAGAAAAAATAAAGTATGTCTTTGTGCCAGCGTGAAAATAAATTCCTTTTGATAATCTCCAAGCATGAGAGGAAAGTGACGAAGGCGATGACTGTTTTTACTTAAATCTCCTACAACTCTTGCCAAAAAATATGTAAGCAAAGTCGAATGAAAAAAATCAAGAAAAAACGAATTTTGCTTTGCGGATGAAACAAAGTTTTTCTTCCTCTTACTTGGTCAACATGACATGACTTAAGGATCGGTGGGAAGGAAGGGGAACCCCTCCAACTCCGAATGGTCCAGGTATGTGCGCATCCAAAAAAGAAACTTTTCAACGTTTTGTAAGCTAAATTTAAGTTTTATAGAGCTAAAATTAATTGGTGGCGTTGGGATTTGTACTATGTTCGTTGCTTGTGAAAATATTAATTTCGAAATAAAAGTAAAATTTTCCACTGTTTATGATTAGTTGGCTAGTAATCACGCCTCACGTAAAGCAATGGTGCTGTGAAGTACGATAGGCACAAGAATTTGAAGTCTGTAGATTTTGATAATGAGGAATACAAAAAATCAAGCATCTGATTAGTATCTTAGTTCGAATGTTTGTCGCATTGTCAAAAGAGGAAATAAAATCCTCGAAATTTTGACAATCAGTATGTTGATGTTGTGTGTGTGCATGCAATTTAATGGAAACTTAAAAAGATGGTAAATACGTTACAGATTTACAAAACAAAGCAGATTTTTCTCCTTCATTGCCAGTTGGTTCCACATGAGTGGAAGTGCGATACAAAAGAATGCTCGTTCTTGTCTTCTCGCGTGATCCCCGACCTTTGTGTTCGATCTGAAAGGTGCATTATGATGCTAACAAGAAAAGAATTTATATATTTTATACTTTTGTAAATGTTTTGTGTGCAATTTAAATGCACTTTAACGCTCTCACATACATAGTTACATATACACCAGCATGATTAGCCATCAGCAGAAGAGAAATCTTGTTATACGAACATTTTTTAGCTTTTAAAAAACGACCAAATCCCTTACGCAAGTGTAGAGAGAGGGTGTAGAAACTGAGACAGAAGATAGTTGGATGTTCTTGGCCACTGCTCAAAATACTTCACAAACCGAGAGTTTGTAGAGATCACACGAGAAGGGACGGAAAATGAGCCAAGTTCATCTCTGAAGCGAGCTGTTATGCTTTTCACTGGGAGGAGCAATTAATGGGCGGGTTTGCGTGCATAAGAGAAATTTAATTACCCTAAATAAAAACATATAATCATTTCCTTCCAACATGACATGAGAAATGCAATGAAATGTGAATTTAGGAAAAAAATATTGGATGCGTCTATATAGTCTATTTCATCTTCTGTAAATAAAGCACAGAGAGAGTACAGCTTTTTCATCTGCGAAACTCAGCTAGAGACACAAACATTTTGGGATGATCTGAGGGGATTTGCGTTTTCTGAGGGGAACTGGGTCGCGCCTCCTTATCATGCATGACCATACAGGTTTCACGAGATTATTCCCGGAGGATGTCGCCATTTTACCTGACAATGAAATAAAGTTGAAGTAGGTTACATGGGTAGAAAAGGCAGGCGAATTTTTTATCAGATTAGATTAACAGAGTTTTTTCATTAGTTTCATGCAAAAACTTTGCTTGAACTATTTCCTTTCGTCGAAAACTCCTCCAAGTTTAGATAGCCGTTTCTCCAGCAAACATTTTAAAAGTTTTAGTGACAGTGGGGTATGATATGAATATCGTTTTGGTATCTTCGACTTGTAAATTCTGGGCGATTTTGCTACGCATTAACTTATGTTGCGAACGAGGAAATGTATAATATCGATGTATTATATTTTTTCAGTATGTCTGGCGATGTACATTTTTTAAATGCATCTTTTTTGTGGAAAATGGCAAACTGCGTATCTTTACCAATTATCTTATAAAATGCATGTTCATATTTAACAAAAGAAAGTCAAAACGATCTATACTCGATAGCCAGCAATAATGATGCTCTTTGAATAAAGACGTTTCTTGGGGTAAATGAAAATTCTTTGAGATGGGTTAGGTAAGCTCTCTGAAATAATATGCAAGAAAATCAGCAAGAGTAATGTTTTTTCCTTATGTATGAAAATCAGATGTAACCCTGGAAATTATATTACTTTCTTTCCGACTTTTCAGAACCATTTTGTTAGTCTGCGGCTCCCTGGCGAGAAAGTGAATTTCTTCAAAATCAGCATGAAACCTTGAGTGTGCTCTAATAAATGTGTGTGTGAGGTTGCGAGATATTATACAAAATTGCTCTTGCCATCTTTCTGCAATATTATTCACAAGAAACTCTGCAGATAAATTTGGTCAAATTTAGAAAAATCGAATTTTCCCTTTCAAAGGTGAGCACGATGCTTTTTTCAACTGCTTATCCTGCCGTGGAGCGCATCTGATTTGCTAATAATATTCAGATAGGTCCGTTAACTAATTGTTAGAGCAAGAGCGATTCTTAAGCAAGCGTGCTTCCTCTTTATAATCGACATCGAGACATTAATATGAATAATTTATCTTCACTTTAATCGAGGCTTAAACTCATATTGTACAAAGCATGACCATGACAAAATTAATATTTTTAATCTTATAAATTACGCAGTTCCTTTTTCGTAAGTGGAAATAACGTTAAAACAAAGAAAATACCTTTAAGACTCTTGCATCATGTGTACATCTTAGATGTGTCGCAAGTCGCAGACCCCTAAATACATACTTCGTAATCTCACATGTCCCATGAAAAAAACTTATGCGCATACATTCAAAATATGAATATGATATGAAAATAGAGACTGTGCCGTTGTTTTGTCAAAACCCGACAAAAGTTCTAGTTTTAAACATAGTATACGCAAACTCCAGGAAGTACAGAGTACAAATTCGAAGCATTCGAAGATGATGCATTATTAAATGGCCAGAATCATCGTGCACATATCGTGAAAATATTTTACCATTCTGGATTCAAAGTTAAAGACCTTCCACATGAGCAAGCAAAAAATCTCTGTGTGTGTTTGTAGTCTCCAACTCTTTATCAAGCGTCTTCTTCTTATGTTCCTATGCAATCTTGACATGCAGCTTAGTCAATCATGTGAATACAATGCTCAAGCCAAATAACGCAATGCATGAAGTATGAAGTAATAAATTTTGTAAGTTGTATATCATAGAACTAACGCCATTTTACGACATGGGACAAAAGGCAGAAAAAATTACGTACATAAATTAAGCTTCAGCATACTGCATGCATCATCATTGATTTGAGTGACTGCAAAAATTTAATGTATTTACGCTGACGATGGCTGAGTCGTCAACTTTTCTTCTCAATAAACATCCCTTTGTCCCGTTGTCAAAAGGAGTTGTACAGTTTTAATTATTGCATTGTTTATTCAGGGTAATAAGAAAGGTCTAATTGATTAACTTATAAACACAACTAGGTAAAAAAAGATGGAGCGAGAATAATTGATCTTGTGTGTATTCATTAAAATATCAATATTGTTTCGGGAATATCATTATCAGAGTCTCATGAAATGAGTTCATGCACACGCACTCATTAAATAAAAACTGGGCTTTTCCAAACTGCAAAAGTGCAGTAAAAACACAAAGAGGCTGCTGCGACTGCACAAAAAAGTGCTAAAGTAAATAGGGAAACAGCAAAAACGAGATTTCTCGTTAAAAAGGAAAAAGAAGCAAGAAGATAAGCCTTCTACTAAAAAGCTTAAGGCAATGTTCAGTAATAATCAACCTCAGCAGGAGAAAAAAAATAAGACGAGGACAATCACCACAATAGCACATCCGAGCAAGCAGTTTTTTAAAGAGGTTGTCAATTGTCAAAAGTTTTTACTTTATTTTAATATTGCGTCTGATAGACTTGTTACGTATATTTATTTAGTCTTTCCAATGTGCTCAGTAAGTGGAAACTATTTTTATTGTTTCGAAGAAGCCAAGTGACGGTGTGCAATAATAATATTTAAGTGCTTAAGTGAAACGCAAGATTAATTGTAAGTTGAGGAATACACATTATTGACATTATACATACATATTTTGAACTGAAGCAGTCTTTAACTTGTATGCCAAGGACATTGTGCGGGATTCAGTATTGAGTAAAATAATTCGCAGAACACAAAAACTTTTGCTCATTGCTCAAAAGGGTGTGTGTAAACATAGGTACCTATATTTGATAATCCTCAAAGCTAATAAATTTACGAATTACAAATTATCTCTGCAGATTTATAGATGTGCATACATAATAAAAATACATATGTATATCACGCATTTTTGTTTGATAGTTTCGTACGTCAGAAATTCCATCATTGCAGAGTTTTGCACCCTGGAATGGAAGAAAAGTTTAAAAAACAAACAAAGTAAAATCTAAACTGACTCATGAAATCATTGCTCGAGCTATATTTTGAAAATCGGATCATTTAGACGACAGTTTTTGAAGAGCCAAAAGCAATTGGTATTATCTTTTTTGGTATTACCTAAACAATATTGTAGGTACTAATTTTTATGTGGAGATATGTCAATTTTCTCACGTAGGCCCTCCAGCCACCGCAACTCATCACCAGAGGCAGAAACTCCCAAAGTCCAGCAAAATGCGTGAGAAAGGATAAACAACTCAACAACAACTCGTGCCATTTCTCTCCAAGTTCAAGAGAGACGCTCTGTGAGGAGTGAGGAGCTGAAGCGTGAGAATGGAATGAACTTTTGAAGATGCTTCACATTCCTACTTTATCATCAGCCTGAAGAAAGAGCGAAAAACACATTTTTGCCATCATGTCTCCCCCGGCGCATCTCGCAGTTAGGTCGGAGATTAGATGAAGCTGGTGAAAAAGTACCTCGCTGGAGGAGTTGTTATGACCTGGCACCCATCTATTTTGTAGAAAAAGTATGTATTTGGACTACGCTCACTTGAATCGACGCCACATTGATCGGTGTGACTAATTGACTAAGAGAGAATAATATAGGATAATTGACACATCAAATCGTTCATCTCCTTCATCTAAACTGTTTCGCATTTTTTCTTTCTTCAAGTAATAAACATGACCAACCTAGTCCTTGACGTTCTCATATTTACCGCAATAACAAAAGTGACACCCTCCTCAAGCTCGACGCTGCTGTGCACGGCTCTCCTTATCTTGAACCTCGTTCGCCGTCGCTCTTATCTCATTGGATTGGTAACGGCGAGACGCGCAAGTCAGATGCGGCAGCAGCAGTTCCAGCATCAGCACCATCATCACCACAAAGTCAAGTTGACTACGACGACGTCGGCCACGGAGGAGACAGTGAGGTGCCAGCAAGGCTCTTTGAGCAACAGTAGTCACAAAAAGGTTTTAGGGAAACTCTTCAACTGGGACTATTCACACAAGCGGACAATGCGAATCTCCCAGATTATCTTGTGCAGAAAGCAAATTGTCAATGTTGGCACCGCCAGTGACATGTACAATTATAACAATAATTGTGATTGTGAAAATACTGGAAAGACGGATAACAGTAATAATAATAGTTCTTTGGTGGCCTGGCTTTCGATTTTCCCCAGTCAAAGGATCTCACTGTAATTACAGATTTATTAATAATCCGAAAAGTATATGTGATTAATTATTGTGTGTGAAGAGTGCACACAGCGCACCGTTATTGAAGCTGAATTCGGACAGGAACAACGACAGCACGCTTTCCACATGAATTTCAAGTCTTCGTTGTCGTGATATCAATCCCAAAAATAACTGGATTCTTCTTAAACCATACTTTACCGGTAAGACTTTTATCGTTATCAAAGCCTCACTCTCTTGCACTGTCAGAAAGAACCTCGAGCGTTGAACCTTTTTCCATGAGCTTTTTATATCTTGTGTAGAGATTCGTGTGCATAATTACAGTGGACCGATGGCTTATCATTCGGAACCGTTTATCTGAAGGTTGCAAATCTAATTTATACATTATTAATAATTGAGCAGTTAGATAGTGTTATCTTGATGCACTAAGGTATATAGGATTTTTTGGGTGATTTTTGGATAATGCACCAAGAGAAATTTGACGTAAGTAGACGAATCTACAACATTTGACGGGTCAAGTATTCAACAAGAAGACAAGTCAAAAAATTTAGGAATTATCATACATTGATTTTTAAATTTCTGATTTACCGATATAATTGATTGTAGACATGATTGTGTTTCCTGAAGTTTTTTTGCGCATGAGGCGAAATTAAAAACCTGTGCGAATGCCAGTCATTATCAGTCATTCACTCGCACTTAGTATTTTTTTTTTAAATTATCATTGATTAGCTCCCCACTCATCTGTGATTTTTGGAATAATGATCAATGACTCAAGTCGTCCTCCCATATTAAAATCTGGAGAGCTTCTGACAAATTGATATGTAATTCTCATTTTTTTTTGGCTTCAGTCGACTTGTGCTTCGTGAATTGAGGAGGGCATGACATTTAAAGTGAAGGTGCTAGCTTTTACAGTCTTTATCATGCTTTATGGTGTTTCCTACACTCCAGTAGGTCGAGTAAGTCATCCGAAGATTGAGAGTGTAACATTTTTACGTATGTGTAAGTTATCGGCTCTTAATAGGGTTGCAATTAATGACTAAGATAAACTAAATGGCATTTCAGTCTGCGATTTTGGTGCAATATTGAATGAGCAGCATTGTCCAGCATCCTTGTAGATGTGTTCTTATATTTACGGATTCGCCTTCGACATTAACACGTAGCTGGATTTTAATGGTTGATAATAATTGACGCATACATTTTGAGTAATGCGATGGAATCTTCCTTTCATCATTGTTTAATCGTATTATCTGGGGCAAGCTGAATCAGGAAGAAGGCAATTTCCATTTATGCTCTATACATACATATTTTTTTTCCATTGAATCAGCCTTCAACATTTTTTGCAATGCAATCGTAGTTCAACAACTACATTTTTATGTAGGTTTTGTTTGAAATTCAAATGAACCTTTATAGAAAGATCAGTTGTAGATTCCATATAAGATTTAACGTAACAGGCCAATACAAACTTAGTTTAAAAACAGACGCCTTGTGTCAGACGAAGGAAAGCATTTTGAATTCTAGACTCATGATTCATATGGGCATTCTGGAAAGCAAGAACCGCAGACTGTTAATGCAGATTGTCCGCAGTAGATGCATATGACTAAAGCTCAAACTTGTTTCAGACTCTTTGCCATTTTGTCTGTACAATCCATACAAGTGTGTAGAGTACCATCAGCCATTAACACCCCCTCTTACTAAAAGTCTAATGGCTTCAAAAGGGGAAAATCGTTCTCTGCACCGATACTGATGATGAGAATACATGATCAACGACTGCGGTTTTACAGTAGACTTTTCAAAAGGGACTGTAGCCGATTGATTTCATATTTTAAAACCATTTTGCTTTTTCATTTTACGGTTACGTTTTTATTTGGCGAACCGTCAGCATCACTATTAGATTTTAATTTATGCAAAACATATACTTTAAGTTAGCAAACATTTTTTAAACGCAGAGTTCTAGAACTTGCTTTCCACATTCTTTCAACAAAAGTCCACTGGGATACTGAGAAGCCCTACACTATGTAGTTTCTAACAAGCCTTGAGGTTTTAAATTTTGTTTTACGCAAAGTAAATACTTGCCAGAAAATGCTTCTTTCCCTTCAGTTGCTCACTTAAAAAAGCAGAGCCAGAAATCATTTGAGTAAAATTTTCTGCGCCTGCATGAAAATTAGAACCATTGGAACGAAACTTTGAGCAATCAAATGGGCCTTCAAACGTCCGTCTGCATATTTTCTTTTGACAGTCAAATAGATAAGATCTAATCCCATTCACAAATTTTTTCCCAAAAAGTAGTACAACAAATTCGAAAAAATAAAAGAATGTATTTTCTCGGTGATGTTTTGCCAAAACTAGCAAAAAATGCATATTAAGTAAAAACCTACAAAATTCCTACAAAACTGGCCTTTCCAATTTTGGGAATTTCTTCGATAAGTAAAATTGACCTTAAACTTATTTCCTGTCAGCATCTTCAACATTGCCAACCTAAAAACTTTTTAGCTTGCCATTGAAAATAATTTTTATGTTGCTTACCATCATGAGCCTCTCGAAGTTACCGTCGGATGAGGTTTTTAGGTATGCACTATGTATAGGTTTTCGTGGTAGCGGTAAAAAATTAGTGAGTTGTGGAAAACCACAGAAGCCACCGGAGAGTTGGGAAAAGCGGGCTCAACGGCTCATCAAACTTTCACAAGTACATACCTTCTTTTTGTTCACTTCACAGAACAGAACAGTTTTTTTGGCAAAAAGTTCGAGTATAATACAAAGTTTGGAGTTTGGAGAATTGGGACTCTCCGCGAGAAAAATGAATCTCCGAGTTTCATAATGTATCTGCATTCTATCCTGATATGCACCTAACCCTTTGAATAATTTACATGCGCTGTTAGTCTTCTATAATTGGATTGGATGAGGCTTTCACTATTGTTATAATGGCGTTGTTGAAAGGGTTGGAGATCAACTCCGGAGATCAACTCTGTTTATATAATTTTACCCTTCGTCCGTTGTTGTGAATATCTGCTAAAAGATGGGAACATTTTCAAAGGTACCTCAACTGCCGAATTATATAATTTAAAAAAGTCGGTTACAAATTGCCTGATTTATTCAGCTTTCGAACAACAATTATATATGTAAAATGGGACTGAAAAAAGTTTTTTGTAAAAAAACTAAGTAAAATTTATTACAACTAGCCATATTTAAGCAATATGATGAATTGATAATCACAATATTTACAGCGTGAATAATTAAATGGTTGGGATATTTTATCCAGTCATTCAAATCCCCCAGTCCGATCTTTGTCGGTAATGAATTACGGTTAAAAAAATAAATGCGCATTTAAAACCAACAATTCAACGATTTTCTCAGGTTCAAGCACGTCTTCCTCGTAGAAACCTCTTACGTAATTAGAAACGACTCATTTGACTGATTCCAGTACAAAATTGGCCGAAATCAGGAGAAAGGTAGAAGAGGCGCACTGACGACGGGAGAAGAGTTTTTTGTCGTGTAATGCAAAATTCGGCCGAAGATGGTAGCATCATGGTTGGAATGGATCAATGTAGAATTTCCTCATTGGAGAGCAACGCAAGCAGCACAGATCCTCTACTGGATGGAGGTTCGAAGGCCCCTCAAAAGTCCACTTCATCAACTCGAGGTGCTCCATTCTACTCGCAAAAATCTCGCGGAAGCCACAGCTCCGGCGGCAGCTGCTCCACAGGCCAAGACGACCTCTGTGGAACGGGAACAACTGAACAAGAGCCGCTCATACCAAAGACAAAAAATGAATCTGACCCTGAGCCCGAGGAGCGCTCTGGACCCGACACCGTGGCCCATGTGAATAAACTCCACTTTGTCCTCTTTGACCCATGCCAAGTTGGAGAGGACGTCGTAGGCTCGATACCGGCCGCAGCTCCCCAAGATGTTTCTGAAGACACACTTTTGGGGACCCACGAGGGTCCACGTGTAATGAACGGAGACGGCAGTCGAGTTTGTGAAGGCGCGGAGGAGATACAAAATCACGAGCGTGTAAAATTGAAGCATGATTCGAAAGACACTGTCTGTTCCTCGTCTTCCTCGGCGACCACTGCTACGGCAATGGCTGCCTCTACGCACTCATCGGATAAGTCTTCCAAACTGGGCGCGAGGGGAGGTGGGCGACTCTGCAATAATAAGGAGAAGAGACTCAGACATCTCAGCACTGACACTGATGATACTTCCGAACATCTCAGCGACATTGGAACCTCCGGATGGTGGATGGGGGTAAAAACTTGACGATTATTGTCATAAAATAATTGCATTTATTTTTTATTTTAAAATGAAGTAAAATTGACCTTTTATGTTTGCAGCTGGGTTGTCGTCGCCGCGTCTTTCCTCGTCAATTGTATTGCCGACGGGGTGACCTTCTCATTTGGTGTTTTCTTCCTCGAGTTCACCAACTTTTTCAAAGCGACAGGATCGACAACAGCGTGGATCGGGAGCTTACTCGCCGCCATCCCCCTTTTGAGTGGCCCAATAGCATCTGCCGCAGTGGTAAATGGAACATTTATTGGAATACCCAGGAATAAATCTTTGTCATGCCTTTCATTGTATTTCCGTTGGGAGAGAGAAAGCGTACAATAAATTGTTGTGTTTCCTCCTTTTTAGGATCGATACGGTTGTCGTAACGTGACGATTGTGGGTGGATGCTTAGCCGCTCTTGGCTTTGTTCTGTCGTCGTACACAAGTATGTCTTCCATATATTTGTAGATTTGTGTTGTCTCACTAAAGCTACGCCTAAAACCTGCAAATGACTTTTGACCACGCT
>JAHZMY010000630.1:0-11716 GCA_027743915.1 Seira sanloemensis
ACTTCATTTAACTTTTTACTGATAACTTCACACACCACCATTTTTACGTTATGTAAATGAAGATTATATAGCTTGCATAACCTCTCCATCACTACAACAGCACAAGTTGCATGTGTTTACAATAAGTTTGTATGATAATGTGATTAGATGACACGGTTTTGATATGAATGAAAACGATCTAATCTATAATATAATAATGGTAGCACAAATATGGAACAGTTTTAATTGTAACAAATAGTTGCAGAGTCATTGGCAATCGGGTATCATAATCATTGGTTTCATATTTTGGGTTTGAAAACATGATGCAGAGCTCAACTTTTTCTTTGATGCCTTTATAATTTGCATAATCACATTTCTTATAGGCGGAAACGATTCCAAAAGCTATAGTTTCCACATGTAGATTTGCGTCCCTTGTGAAAAATTTGATCTCGGCAAGAACCCGGGTCAGGCTTTCCAGTTTGAGCCTGTTGCTATTCAAATTTACACGACCCAATTGAATCACTTACATACATATATAGGTGATATTGTAGCAATCAATCAAGTATAATTTATGATTTGTGACTTATTTTAATAACCTTCTGCCTGTAGTATGAGAAGAGTCATGATCATGTGGAAAATTATGCATTTTCAATGGAAAACTTTAGAAATTGTTTGTTTTTTCAGTTGGCAGTATGTCATTACCAGTATGCCTGATTTCAACAAGTGTGTTATGTATGGTCGTCGATTCGAAATACGAATGCATGAATAATCTGTGATGGAATTAAATTGAGATTTGAAATCATACATATAATTTTAAAGTGTGTAAAGATCTTTATCCCCAAAAAGTCCGTTACTGATCCTGAACACGAACTCACGTTTTCAGGCTTACTATCCATTAATCCCATGTGTACATGAACCAGGGCAATATCCATAATTTGGAATATCACAAAGAGATTTGGGTCTCTGGGTGTTCGCTTAATGTCAGCTAATCGAATTACAATTGTCACCGTCACTTCAAATTTCAATTGATAAGACAACAATGTGAAACATTTGGAATAAACAGGATTATCATATTAAATAATATTATCTTTTTTTACTAAATGTCATAAAACTGTCGTGAGGCCCGGCTTACTTAAATAGGACCCTGCCTTACTGTCAAATTGGTCATTCCACTTTTGAAATTATTAGGGTTAACTGTATTTAGTCTTTAGTACCTAGTTCCTAATTAAAGTTTAACCATGGCTAGGATTGCTAGCTTTCTCATCTCAATCGCCCTTGTAATATTTTACTAATAATTTATATCTCCTAGAATAGAATGTATTAGAGTTTTCCATATTTGAGTTCTATGGGTCAACTTTTCTGTTTTTGATTTTGTATAGATTGGAGCGGTCACGAGCCAGAATTTACCTTCCGTTTACGAATACTTTACAAACGGAACGATATCCTCAGGCCTCGTTGCAGCCAATCGTCAATTTACTTTGAATGGGAAGGAAATTCGTATCGTTTCTGGAGCCATTCATTATTTCAGAGTGCATCCGGCTCTGTGGCGAGATAGGCTGAAAAAATTGAGGGCCCTGGGAGCCAACGCTGTGGAGACCTATGTCGCTTGGAATCTCCATGAACCGCGCAAGGGGCACTTTGAATTTGGCCAAGGCGAACATGATCTGAGCATTTTTACAGATCTTCCCAAATTCTTGGAAATTGCTCAGGAAGAAGACCTTTTGGTTCTCTTGTAAGAAAAAGTTCTTTTCAGTTTCCCTTACAAAAACTTTTTTACAGCAAAATTTAGATTTTGGGGCAATGTGATACTATACATGTTCCTTTACACCATTGTGTTTTATAATACCTGCAGGAGACCTGGACCATACATCTGTACCGAATGGGATTATGGTAAGTTATATTTCATTGAGGAAGTTCAAGATATTAAATTACATTCACAAGTTAAAATTGTTTGTTGAAATTGTTGTAAAGGTGGTATGCCAGGTTGGCTTCAGAGGGATCCTGAAATGAAAGTGAGAGAAAACAACAGGCCATACTTGGACAGAGTTAAGATCTATTTTGACAACCTTCTTCCCCGTCTAAAAGACTTTCAATTCACTCGAGAGTGGCTCCATCATCGCCATTCAAATTGAAAATGAATACGGGTCATTCAGTCCAAGGAGCAAGGAATACCTGCAATTCGTTGCGGATTTGTTTAATGAGCATGGCTTCGACGAATCTCTTCACTTTACCTCGGATAACGGTTTTGGCGGAAGCGGTATGGAAGGGAGCTTACCTGGAGTTTTACAAACTGCCAATTTCCAAAGCAATCCCGATGGCCTTTTTGAAAAGCTGAGAGAAGTCCAACCAGACATGCCCACAATGGCGATGGAATTTTGGTCGGGATGGTTCAACCACTGGGGCGATGATAAGCAGGCTGGAAGCCGACCATCAGGTACAAAAATATAAAACTGTCAAATCTGTATTCTTCCTTTACAATAAACTTTCAATGAAGCTTATTATGTAATACCTATCTGAATTACTGCAGATTTTGGTACCACTCTCGAAACTTTATCGCGGAGCGACTCATCAACCAATACGCCAAGCCTCAGCTTCATCGACCAGCACGTCCCGCAGAATCCAGAAAGGTTGCCTATCCCACCCTTCAACTCGAGCGGTATCTGACCTACAACGATATCATATCTCGAATTCCCTCCACCTCCAAGTTTCAGCTAGACAAGGCCGTCTCAATGGAGAACCTTCCGATGAACGACGACAGCGGACAAGGCTACGGCTACGTAATCTATAGGAAGACCATGTTCATTTCCCCAAGCGACAATACCATCTTCAAGGGCTCCTGGCCAAGGGACGTTGCCTTCCTCCTCGTTGACGGACAGTTGGTCTCCCCCAACTCGACCGAATATTGGGTCAATAGCATCCGCGAATTCCCGGTAAATGTCCTGCAGGCTGGAAATCACACGGTTGACCTCATGGTTGAGCCTCTCACGCGAGTCAATTTTGGTGGGGCAAATGACTTCATCCAGCAAAAGGGAATCGCACCTATTCACCAGAGCAAGATTGAAGTGAACGGAGAAGAAGTTACTGACATTGAGGTCATCGCGGCAGAGTTTTCAAATTCCTGGATCAAATCCTTAACCAACTTTCAGAGTTTGAATGAAACCGTCAGAGCCCCTGTACTGCTCCAAACCACTTTGAATATCAGCGGAGAGCCTGCGGATACCTTCTTGGATATGAGCAAATGGAACAAGGGCGTCGTCTACATTAATGGCTTCAACATTGGCAGGTACTGGAAGGTTGGTCCTCAACAGAATCTGTACATTCCTGCAGTGTTGCTACAGACTGGAGTCAATACGGTGAGATGGGAGCTATTAATTTTCAGTTTTTGTCCTCAAAATCCTTTTAGGGTTTGAAATACTAGTATGCTAATTTAACTGATTAACCCTTTTGTTTTTTTGCAGATTACCGTATTCGAGCAAGTTGAACCTCATACTGAGCTTGTTTTCAGCGATAGACCTAATTTGGGACCACCCCCATTTCCAAACTAACTAAAGCAAATTATTTATATTCTAGAGTAGATAGGTATGTTCTAGTTCCATATAGATTTTGTTTTGTATCAGGTCTTCGTAAAATCAGCAAATAATAGATAGACTGAAATTGTTATTCACTTATAAATTGCTTAAAACTAAAATAAAGAAAGATAATCGGGAATCGAATTTTTCTGTTTGAATCTTCATTTCGTTTACAGAAAAATGAATGTCATAATATCAAAGAAGCTTGTCCATGCGTGTAAAATGAGCATTTACTTTCTCCATGTAGGCAACGCCGATTAGAACTGAAATGTTCAGGGATTCTCACAATCCTTTCCCAAATCTGTCCGAAAAGTGCAAGAATTAGGGACGTGGACTAATTACATACTGCATTCCAATATCATTTAAACATAATAAATCACAGCTACAACTATGTCAATTCGATAAATGGGACATGATAAAAGTCTGTAAAATTCAAAGCGACAAGAGGAAAGATGTTCAATGCACGTTGTGTAAATACACAGAAGCCATCTTCGGATTTAGATAAGGACTCAGATTGATAAAATGAACTCTTTTATTGCAGCGCTACCGATGGAGATACAAATTAAATTTTTGTTGGCGTTTAATGCATATCGTTTTTAAATACATACATACTTACGTGGTGTAAAAATATAAAAACAATTCATATTTTTTGCATACAATGTAATGTAATGTAATGTAAAAGTTTATTGTCATCGAACAGCTCCTTAAATTAAGGTTTTATACTGGAGACATTATATAGTCAATATAAAGGTTTGAATGGAATTTAGTAATATGTTTAAATCTTTGAAATGTAAGAAATAAAAATGAGTGCCAGCTCGCTGAACGAACGATGTCTCGGAAAACCAGTATTGTGTTTAGTAAGTTTACATGCAAGAAACTGCTTGCAAAATATGTGTTGTTGTTACTAAAATGAACTCTTTTATTGCAGCGCTACCGATGGAGATACAAATTAAATTTTTGTTGGCGTTTAATGCATATCGTTTTTAAATACATACTTACGTGGTGTAAAAATATAAAAAAATCATATTTTTTGCATACAAGGTTTGAATGGAATTTAGTAATATGTTTAAATCTTTGAAATGTAAGAAATAAAAATGAGTGCCAGCACGCTGAACGAACGATGTCTCGGAAAACCAGTATTGTGTTTAGTAAGTTTACATGCAAGAAACTGCTTGCAAAATATGTGTTGTTGTTACTAATATAAAGATAAAACGTCTGTTTCAGGTTATCATCTTTTCTTCAGTTGTAATTATTGGTTTCCTCGTGGACATCTCAGCATACGAGTCTTTAGCACATATCACCGAGACCATCGGTGATATTCCGGCAAAGTGGAAATTATTTCCGCGAGATATCTTTGACAGCAAGGACAGGCCGATTTGGGAGCAACCGACTATTTTAAATATAAACTTTACTTGGATTCTCAACAACCCTTTAATATGTAAAAATGAAGATGTGTCTCAACCTTACCAGCACATAATGCCAATACTAATTCACACCTCCAGATCCCATTTTGCTGAGAGAAGTACCATTCGGAAATCCATAGGGTCAGCGCCACAGTACAAGAACTGGACAGTGAAAGTCGTCTTTCTTTTGGGTGAAACTGATGGAAAACTGGAGGGAGAAAAGCTAGAAGAGGAAGAGCATCAAATTGAGAATGAGAGCAAAAATTATGGAGATCTTGTTCTTGGCATCTTCATCGACGCTTACCACAACCTCAGCTATAAGCATCTAATGGGCTACAAATGGATTCTGAATTATTGCAATGAGGCTGATCTCGAGCTGAAAATTGACGACGACATGTTTGTTGACATTTTCAAATAGATCGACTGGAGAATGGAGGACATGATTAAGCCCAAGTCAGTGCCCGATCTTTATTGCTTTCCCTGGCGTCGAAACATAGCACTGAGACGAAATACTAGCAAATGGTACGTGAGTCCCTCCGACTGGCCCTCCAAGTATTACTCCGATTACTGCAGCGGCGGTACGTATGGTGTTAGTATTAATATAGTGAAAAAATTGTACAATTTTTCGAGTAATGCAAAGTTATTTTGGATTGATGACGTGTTCGTTACTGGGATTTTGATGGAGAGAGCTAAATTTACATATAAGTTTACTCCGACCATTAGACGCATACCACTGGGGGACGGTGCCAAGAAGTATCGGGCAATGTGCGACAAGAATGACTGGAATAGAACAAAGCTGGCTCGACCTGCGACAACCGTGTCGAGAGGAAAGCTTTTTGAGCATGATTTTATGTGCATGTGGAACAAAAGTTTACTTGATTCTCAATCAACAATTTAAACCGGTTCCCAAGTTAAATTTCAATTTACAATTTTACAAGCAAATATTTTTCTCGTCCAGTTTAAGTTTTCAGAATTTAAATACCTCGGTTAGTTGTCTGACAATGTATGCTTAGTTATACCTATGCATTTATGTATGTATTTAATTTCGAATGATGTGTGTCTTCATAAAAACACATAACATGAAGATAAAAATAAATCTTCATTTTGTTCTTTTTATACATCATTACATGACTTATCTATTTTACTTATCTGCAGTTATCTATTTTCTGTAACACACATACCGCACAATAGTGATCCATATGACTTGATTTTGAGGTGTGAGCACAAGTGCACAAATTTGAATTTTGTTACAATTTGATTTTGAAATGCGGTTTCGAATGCATGTATTCGAATGGTAAGATTTTAAAAGTTAGCTGTACATTTTTATTATGTACCAGATTCTATTGCGATGCTGGAAGCGTAGATGTTGCCGCCGACGAATTAGACTCAAGTTCTTGGTAAAATAATTTGAAAAGAGTGAATAGTACAGAAATTTTCTTTAATCTCACTTGTCACTTATAGTAATAATTGTCTTTCTCATACGCAACAATTTAATATTTCCATGACAGGTGCTCCTGATTATTGCTGGACTTGTAATAGGGCTGACGTTAGATAGACAGTTCCGTGACTTTATTTTATTTTCCGATTTTGCATTATACATTCTGAATCTTCCAGAAGAATTTAATCTGTCACGTACTTCCGAGTTTGTCCTGACTCAAGATTTTATTATTACAAGTCACCAAAGGCACGAGTCACGATACCAAAGCACCCAAAATTTATGGGAAGATGAAACCCTGCTAAATATAAAGTTTAGCTGGATTCTCAACAACGAATCAATATGCAGGACAAACATGGGCGTCAATCAAACGTCAAGACTGCTCAAGCTCCCCATCCTAGTAATGACAGCACGATCTCATTCCTTGGAACGGGCAGTCCTTCGTGAAACACTTGGCGCGCTACAAATCTACAAGAATTGGGTGATCCGGCTGATATTTCTGATTGGAGAAAGTGATCCTACTCAACTTAGCAAACTACAGTTGACAAGGGAACAACAGGAGCTGGAAGCCGAGCACGCAAATCATGGAGATCTTGTCATGGGTACCTTTGTCGACTCATACAAGAATTTGTCATACAAGCATGTAATGGGCTACAAATGGATTCTCAACTTTTGTCGAGAGGCTGACCTCGTCGTAAAAATGGATGATGATCTCTTTGTCGATATTCTGAGGTGGATGGACTGGAGAATTAGTGATGTCAAGAAAAGACGAGAAGATTGGCCTGACCTCTACTGCCATACGAACAGAGGGGCAAGGCCGAGAAGGAATAAGAAGAGCAAATGGTACACTAACGAGTCGGAATGGCCTTCACAATATTTTCCAGACTATTGTAGCGGCGCAGCTCATGCCGTCACTGTAGGCTTGATTGAGAAAACAAGAATTTGTCATACAAGCATGTAATGGGCTACAAATGGATTCTCAACTTTTGTCGAGAGGCTGACCTCGTCGTAAAAATGGATGATGATCTCTTTGTCGACATTCTGAGGTGGGTGGACTGGAGAATAAGTGATTTCAAGAAAAGACGAGAAGATTGGCCTGACCTCTACTGCCATACGAACAGAGGGGCAAAGCCGAGAAGGAATAAGAAGAGCAAATGGTACACTAACGAGTCGGAATGGCCTTCAGAATATTTTCCAGACTATTGTAGCGGCGCAGCTCATGCCATCACTGTAGACTTGATTGAGAAAATTTACAGTGTTTCAAACGATGTAAAATTCTACTGGCTGGAGGATGTCTTTGTAACGGGAGCCCTTCTGGAAATGGCAAAAATCAAGTATAAATTCAAGCCAAAAATTCGGCATATATGGAGTCAAGTTGGAGGTAATTTAAGGCAGTATGAGGGAATGTGCGAGAGGAAAGCGTGGAAAGACGTCAAGTATTTCCGGTTGGTCACTTATGCTAAAAAGGATAAGCTTTTTGAGAGGGATATGGTCTGTATGTGGAACAAGACCTTGAATGATCGAAATATAAACTTGTAATTTGTTAGTTGCATATATGTAAATTGATCTGTATCTGAGCTATGGAAATGTTAAAAAAATTCGCATGCTGAAGTGTGAATTTCATGGAAATATGTTTCCCTAACAAGTAGTAAATAGTAATTAAAACGCAGACGTTTGGAAACAAAATTTAGGACATGTCCTTTTAAATTTTTAACTTTCACCTGGAGAATCAAAAACTGTGTACATCTATCTACATCAAGTCATGGCGACTTAAATCTTTGTACTAAAATCATAAATCAACTTGTTGGCTCAAAAAAATCTTTGGAATTTTAAAAAGTTACATTTTTCCTACGTGTATCAAAATGCAAATGTTACCCTCAGCAAGAGAAAGTCTTAATTTATAGGTGTCTGCAAGTTTGTGATTTTCTTTCCTTTTAGTTGTTTTGTGAATTTTCAAACATTACCAAATTTTGTATATCATCAAGCTCGAGAGTAGTAAATGCTTTTATTTGTGACTGTTTTTGTTTGCGCTACACAATTTCGGATTATTTATATCCACTTGTAAGGCATTCGTATTTGTGTACGCAAGACATCTACACATATAAAATGGCAACAACAAATTAAAATTTCAATGAGATAACAAACTGTACAAATTGTCCATTAAAAATAATTTACAATTCATTATGTCTATTGCTAATTTTAGTCTCAAGCTCTTCATGTAACTTTTCCACGTGTCTTTCATGTCTTTTGATTTTTTCCGCAAATAGCGACTTTATGTCTTTCTCATTGTGTAGATAGTTCTTATCATGATCCTGCTTCACCATCAGCTCGGCCTGGAGGTGCTGAAGCTTTTCCAGCCTTCTTTCATAATGTTTCAATTCAGTCTGGCAATAAAGACAAAAAAAATTCAGACATAATTTAAATTATTTCTTTCGTTTTTTCCAGATGAAAAGTTAATTATCTTTTCAAATAAGAGAGCTTAATTGTTATATCTTATGGCTTACATGGAGAGAATCTAACTCTTCCGGAGTGAAATCTGCTTTTAAGGCCATCCTCCAAAGACCGGCGACTCTAGGTTCAGAAAATTCTTTTGAATCTGGTCCCCTAGCAACTCTCTTGTGAAGTTCTTCATATTCGTCTTTGAGTTTTCTGTGGGTTGATCGAATGTCATTCACAACTCCGTGACCTCCATCAGGATATTTCTTGTCAGGGTCTTGAGATTTCTCCTCCAGGTCAATGTGTTCAATGTCACTGAGTGTCTGCATGCTCATGTCTACAGAATGTTAGATATGACTTTTGAAAGTGTTCACAAACTTTACAAGTTTAAAAAAAGATCTATTCAGAATTACGCTTCTTGTCGTCTTTTTCCAAAGTCTCCAAAAGTGCGTAATACTCATCGATTTTATCCTGATAGTGTTGGAATTCCTCTTTCAGCGTCTTGAGCTCCTTCTCATCAAATCCAGATTTTGCTGCTTTCTCCCACAACTTTCCAAGTTTTTTGTCTTTGAAGATCCTTTTATTGATGTGATTGTCGGAAGAATCATGCTCCGGATTGTGGTGCTTTTCAGGCGTCACACCGACGCCCTCCTCAAAGTACGAGGCGAGACCGTAGTTTTGAAGAATTGTCATAAACTTCTTTCGAACTGCAGCCTCCTTCATCCCATCCCTGTCAAGTCCGTCGGACTTTAATCGTTTCAAAGTGGCTTCTTCCTTGTCTTGTGCTGTCAAATCAGTGTACAGCGAACGAAGTTTTGACTCGCTTATTTTCTGTCAAGAGTGTATCAAACATTACTCAATTATTAAATAATCTGTAAAAAAACTTTAATTAAAACTGCTGAGACATTTGTTTACCTGCTTGGCCTTGTGCCAAACATTATTAATCTTTCCCATTCGAAAGGGTTTGTCCAAGTTCCGGTAGTCAACATTGGCGTTGGCTTCCTTCGTATACTTATTCTCATGTTGAAATGTCACAGGTATCAAAATGAGGATTTGAAGAAGACACAATATTTTGCACAGGTGCTTCATGACTTTAAAATTTATGCTACAGATCGATTGTCGAGAATCAGAGAAAGAAATTCAAGTATATTTCAAAGATCAAAGTGGAGATCAAATCCTCAGTTTTCAAATGATACAACAAAATTAAGTATGAATTTTATGCTGGCAGTCGGCAAAGTGTCGTCTCACGATCATACTTTTTTTGTTGTCCAGCCCGTTTGTTACATACAATGGGAGAAAATGCGAATGTATTTCTACGAGTTATTCATGCACATGAGACACATGATGATAAAGATGAGTGAACTCACAGATTTGCCAGCCTTTTCGGTATTAGAAATGCCCATGCATGGCTCTATAGACGGTAAAATAAGAGTTAAAAAGCTTAAGCTTGTTTTGCCATGTACCAGGAACATCTTGGCACACATCCTATGTTTTACTTGGCTAGAGTTGATTGGTCTCGTGAGTTGCGGCATTTTCTTCCTCTCTTTACCCTAATACATTTTTACTAATCAAATCCAGCAACAAAGAAATGAATGCATTTTTCATTAAGGAAGGAAATTACAAACAAATGACAAAGTTTAACGGGACGGATAAGGACAAAGGACGGATAAAATCATTTTGCCATGATTGATTTTTCCGGTCATATTTCATTGGTCATTAATAATCAACGTAATTTACATAATTTGAATACTGCTTTATGCATATTTTTCTCTGCAAATTTGTACACACCAAATGAGAGTGCATTTGACCCTGGAGATTTAAAAAGGATTTAAAAAAGGAAGCCATGTAAAACGGTTAAGCATCCATGGAAATTTAAAAAATGGGATTGTAAGCGATCGATTCGACAAGTGACAAATGATCACTTTTTGTCGTGACTTTCTTTTGACATTTTCATAGTTTCTCCATCTGAAGTAGCATTTCTCAAGTCATCGATGCAATTAGTGACTCTCATTTCCCTTTTCCATAGACCTTAAATATCATAGGCCAAATATACAAGAAACCTGAAGACATGAAAAGAACATACATACATACCTATACATTTGGGATTCCGCTCTACCTTTAATCAAGACCACAACAATATTTATTCTCCCGTGTGTATGCTGACATGATGTTGATGATGATCACTTCAAAGGCTGAAGCATGACGCAAAAGCTGATGCACATTTGACGAGGAGGCAAAAAGCATAATAATTCATTATTACCCAATCCGCATCGTCCACAATCGTCCCCACAAGAAAATATCTGAATGCACCTCTCTCGCACACTCACATGTACATAGATACAAAGCAGCAAAAATCCCATACTTTTTTGTTTTATGAAAAAAATTACAAGTCTACAAAAAACCTGCAAATCCTCTGCTACACACACCAACAAGCTATTTAAAGTGAAGTGATATACACTGACATTATGTACATACTTTTAATATGAAGTATAGGTAATTTACTGTGAAAAATAAAATCAAGCCTTTTGCTTCTTCTCTGAATCCAATGCAATGCCTACACAGTCATGCTATACGGGTACATGTAATTCTCTCTGATTATACCTCAGAGTCCTCCTGACCAGCAGCAGCCAACTCTACTTGACTATCTCAACAAAATCGATATTTTTCCCTTTCTGTTTTAACATTAGCTATATATTTCGACTCACGTTCACGGGAAAAAGAAATATATTAGCATTAACATCATCCCCTTTCGCATCTACTATTGCATCGTCAAGTTAAAAAGAACTCTTCAGCTTCACCAGCATTTTTTCCCTACTTTCCATTCTAAAAAAATCCCCTTCATCTCCAACTCGAACAAGAAGTAAGTGAACAACAAGTATATAAACGCATCTAAA